>WEKX01005087.1:167236-185656 GCA_013390025.1 Pitta sordida
AAATTGTTTTTGTTAAGTACAGCTCTTAATTTCCCCATCACACGGGCTCAGACTTTGTTATTCATCGTTTTAATCCTTCAGAAAAATCCTGCAGTTTCTGCTACAGCTTAAAATTCCCTAGTTCTCAAATCTAAAGCTTAGCCATAACAATTGTCTTAACTCTTCTGAGATTACTTGCAATACATACACTCCCCGTGTCCCACCAAGAGTTTATTTTTCCACCTGAATATGGTGACAAGACACTTGAAAAGTACAGTGAACAGGCACAATTAAAAGTGTTCAGTTTAACCTTTCCCTACAATGCAGGATAATTATACCAAAATTCCTAACTTGCAACTCTATGTCTCAATTTTGATCCAGAGAAATAAGGAATAAAGTGTTAATAATGTCATTATTTTCATGAAAGCAACTAGGAATATGCCATCAGAGGTCCTGGAAACATAGGTGTTAAAGATTCTGAATCATAGGAATGCTGGGACATACTTAGTACAGCTGAGACAACAAAAAGGAGAATAGAAATCAATTATCATTGGAACCAAGAATTTTAAACCTAGAGGAATCCAGAACAACCCCCAAACCATTCATTTTTGCACATTCACTATAACAGAAGTGCAGCCTGGGAAAACACACAAGTCATCCAAGAAGTACACAAGTGTCTGTCAAATAATTACAAAAAGTTTTCATAACAATTATTTTGTTTAGTTGAATATACACATAATTCATAATAATTTTATTGAAAAAGTTACTCAGACACACCTTTTCCGTTTTCTCCTCCTCTTTTTCCTTTTCCTTCTCCTTTTCCTCAGTCTTTTCAGATGATAAGACAACCATTGTAAGTTTTCTGACAATTTGTTTAGCTTCTACTATCTCTCGCTTGTGTTCCTCAATGATGGCATTATCCCCTGGCAGAAGCTGAAAAAACAGAACCAACATTATACCTGACAACTCAGGTCACATAGTGCTGCTTTGGATGACTTCAGCTCAAAGCAGTTTGTCCTCCCTGTTGCTAAACAGATTGTCTTTCAGGGAGTTGGGTTTTTTTCCCTTGTTACTATCATCCCAACAGGGAATTACACTATTAACAGACTATTCTGCAATCAAGAACTCATGAGAAATACATACTACAGTTCTACTTCTTCACAACCATTAGTTGTCTAAGCACCCCTTCCCCTCCCCAATTTCCCCTTCAGCTGTAGCTGCACAGCAACAATAACACACGTGCTCCGTAATAACACTTAACACAATTCAGTGCCTTTAAACCAAGTGAATATTCAAAAGCATAAATTTTCACTTCCTCATCTAAAGGAAAAAAAATTAATCACCAAAGAAAACCAGGTAACCTACTTGGTAAAACCTCAGAATAGACTTGTATCGGAGAATGATCAGAAGTAGGAATATAACCCAACATTCAAAAATTAAAAGGTCAAGTAAAAGTTCTTTTTCTGACAAAGCCAAACTTACTTTAACTGTAAATAAGTAACTAAAACTTATGGCAGTCATGACCTTTTCTTTTAATGTTTTTAAGAAGAGTTTTTTTACTATTTCTCCTTTGCCCAATTTGATGATGTAAAAAGGAAAGATACATAGTAGAACTCTCCATTTCACACAAATTTGAGAAACAAAAATTCTCATTTGGAAGGGTAAAAGGTTTAAAGAACTTCACTCTTCTAATTTGAAAACACAGGGAACACACTAAGATTCACCAAGAAAGACTTAGTATGGAATTACAGTAGCTAGAGCCTATCTTCAGGATGCAATAATATTCCATATGGCTGTGGGCATATACACACCCATAGAGAACAGTTCTTACAGGCTGGGAAGGGAGGGCAGAGGTGGGGAGAACATTCTCAATATGAACAATAATCCTGACAACGCTCCTGTAAAGGAGCTGCACAATGTGCTCCACTTCAGACTCAACACCCACATGCTAATTATTTTCTGGAAACTCACAGCACATCAAACTAAGCCTGAACTGAAAATAAAACAAAAAGCCTTCCCAAACATGCACAGACAGAAAGACTTAGCAGAGAGTCTGGAATGAGACTGAGAACCACCATCACACAGGTGAACAGTGTAAATGACTGCAAGGACCCTGGAGCTGTGAGACTGTCTGAAAACGTGCCCACACCTGCACAGGTCTGAGCTGAGATTGCACAGGCCACTGTAACCCCAAGTCTGAGCATGTTCTATAAGCTCACAAACATTCCTGAACAAGCAAACATTATCATCACACATTCCTCCCTCCACACCAGTTATCTGACACATGCACTCCTACTCTTGCTCCACCCAAAACATTTTAAGCCAAAATACTTGTATGAAGCCAGAGACAGTTATTGACAAGTCAAATTGTGACTATGAACTGCCACACAAATTAATGGCAGGACTACCTTCCATAACTTCCACAGCTGTAACTAGAGTTCCCTTCTTTGATTTCAGTGGGAACAACTGAGTCTTAAAATACCTTATCTTAAAACATCTATGGATATTCTGGAATTAAAAAATTCTTGTACATATAATGTAAAATTAATTTGGTACTGTGACATTCCATTTGAAATTTGTCAAATTGGGATGGTGGTTAGTTGATGTTTGACTGTCGAGACTTATGCTCTGCAGTCTTTTGATTAAATCTGAACATACAACCCCATTTCTCTTTCAGCCTAACAAATAGTCAGGATTCTTGTAGAGAATGAGAGGCCTTTCCAGGAACATGCAAGAGCTTGAAAACAACAATCCTACTATTAAACTAAACAAAGAATTTTAGGAGCCAATTTTTCTATCACGTTTTTCAAAAGCTGATCTTGTAAAGCAAAATTCAAAGGGTCTAATTCTTAAGGAAGGTTACTTGGGCATTTACCTCTGACCCCCCCCACTGCACCAGGAGGTGAACAATCTGGAGAATGTTACATAGATAATTCAAATAAAGTTTGTCAGCATTGATATTTCAGTGTGGCCTTATTTGAGTATGTGAACATACAAAGCATTGAAAATTTTAAAAGACATTTAACACTGCACACATAAAGGTATTAAAAAGCATGTCATGAATCACAAGATTCAGAAATAGGGTAAAGTACCCAATTTTCTTTTATAAACATTCTCAGCTTTGGCATTTGATGGAGTAGTACTGTCACTCACATGAACATAAAGGTCTTCCAAATCTATGAGATTATGTTGCAAAAGGACAGCAGCAACTCTGTATAAGGAAGAAGGTGTCTCACCACTCGGATCCTAAAAAGGACAACATCACAAATTTAACAAAAAAACCAATCACCACTGCAGAAGGTTATGAAACAAACTACTCAAACTTCAGCTGAAACACATTAACCCACAGTTCTCCTTGTTATCATGTTATTTAACTGCTGTTTCTCCAAGCCACTGGACTTAACTGTGATACACAATCAGTAGTATTTTCAGAAATAAAAACATTCAACTATCATCTCGCCTTATGGTGCTTGTATGCAATGGCTAATTATATATTTAAATAAAACCTGGTATATTTTATCAAATATCAACCATGACTCCCCTGCAAACATGTTCATCACTCCCGGGGACAAGTCTTTTGTTTATAATGTACAATCTCTTCGTTCATGCCAGTGTTTATATAACTACACAAGTTCAAGTGGAAGGTGTCAAGATTGTTTTCAGCTCTTTTAGGGAACATTAAACATTCTTCTGCAAAATACATTAAGATGCTTCCACTCAAAAAAAGAAATTACTGTTTTTAATACTGGAATTTTACAAACAGATTAATTTCTCCGTGAAAGCCCCCACGTAATCTGCAGAAAATCTTATCACTGATTGCAGGTCAACATTGTGTATAACCAATCAGGAAAAGCAAACAAGAAGAATGGAAGTACAGCACCTGATAAAATTTGAATTTGAACCCAAGGATATGGCATAGAGTTTGAGGTTCACACATGTACATGTAAGACTCAATCAGTGGTACAAAGAAGTCATCATACTCAGGCCTGCACTCATAGACTTCCAGGATAATATCCAAAACTCTGTTAGGATCAAGGTTGAAACATCCTAATGGAGAAGAACAGAGTAGAGAAGTTCAACATTCATTACAATATTATTCTACCCAAGGTGATCTACTCTCTGCAGTCACAAGCTCATACAGCCCATATTCTTAAAAAAATTTCTTACCTATTAAAGATTTGATATTTTCGAGGATTAAATCACTAGTGATATTTCCAGATAAGTCTTGACCCAGTTCTGCAATGAGTTTTGCATAGCCTTCATTCTCCTCTCTTAGCAAATTAAACTTCTGTTGCTTATAACTGCAAATAAACAGAAATTAAATCTATTGTGAAACACACATCCAGTGCAGCTTATTTATGCCCCCTGCAATTTATTATACAAAATGCTAATTTTTAATTCATTTTTAAGAATTTGTCATTCATTTACTTGAGCTATTACAAAAACTACTGAATTCAGTAAATTTACACCTCTAAGGCAGCAAGCACTCCCCAAACAAATCCAGCTCTTCTATTTTAAATGCAACCACTGAAAAAGATTCTGCTTAGACTTAACAGGAAAACCTGTTGCTACACACTGCACTGGAGAACTGCTCTGTAGCAGTCCATGCTTAAGGGCTATTCTATTTCAAGTGTTTCTCTTTGAGACTGAAACCAAACCTACACTAAAGTAACATGTTGCCCAAATAAAGTAAAATAACTACATTTGCTTATTCATCAAAACTAAAGTCTATGCTTAACTGATGCAACAGCAACAAGTATTTTTTTTACATTTTGTAAGTTCATATCACAAATAAAATTAAGTATTAATATACAATAAATACCCGAATACACAAAATCACTGTAGCAAAAGCTACAGGTAACACGAAAAAGATTTCATACTTCTCGAGTTTGAAAACTAAGGGTTAACAAGGTTCTTTTCTCAATGGTAAGTTAAAATGCAACAAAACAGAAACTATCTTCGAAGAAACATTACACCCTGGTAGAAAAGATTGCTACTACACTAATTACCATAACTCCCTCCCCACCTACTCCCCAAACAAACCTTACAATAGTTTTTCCCCAAAACTTACAATAGTTTTGTCTTTATTTTAACAGACTTCTGATTGAATTGCTGAGACTGCTTGATGAGTCCCAATGTCTCCAGTGTCTCCGGATCCAAACGCTCCTTGAGGACAGTGTCAGATACAAGATACTAAAAAACACCAAAAACATACCAAATCTGTCAATTACATAGACTTAGAAAACATATGATTATTACTTTAGGTTACATCTGCATTCTGACTACAACAGCTGTTTCGGGATACTAAATGCATTTTGCTTCAAACACAGAAGTGACAAAACTGAGAAACTGTTAACTGAAAGGACAATTTTACAGTGGTAGATTTTATACACAAGAGCACTGTGAAGAAAGAAGCCCTAGAGACTAATTGCTGGTTACTAAGAATACATTGCAGAACATCTAGGGGTATTATTACCAAGAACTGCACATTTACAAAGCTTATACACATTCTCATATTGCAGGGAAAAAGCTTTATTTTCATATGCTGAGCATTCCTACAAATCAGGTTTATACCATGTGCTAGGAAAGCTACTTCTAAAGGAGTTGCATGAAGAAGTGCAGCTCCAAGCGGAATTCCATAGCAAAATTTCTGTTGAACTGACAGGCAGAAAAACTTAAGTTCTCTCAAAACTCTTTAAAGAATTCAAGGGAGAGCTGTAATATGTTCCTCTACCACATCATTTTGAAGAAGAATTTTTTAATTATTTGTGAAAACACTAATAGACATCTGGTGGGGGAGGGAACCAAAGCAGCAAGGTTCAACACTGATTTTTCTTGTCAGACTTTGACATGCATTTTTGCCAGAAGACTTCAAAGATGCAACTTACCAAACAGGCCAACACCAGTTGTGTAAAATGATCCCTCTTATTTTTCTCTTCTAAACAACTTGTTTCAATATCTACAAGAGACGGGGGAAAAACAGAAATCATTACTTGTGAAATGTTAAGTTTCTTCTTTTAATAACTATTCTGATAAATGCTAATGACAATACAAGGCAAAGCAGCTTGTTGACAACATGGTAGCTTCTTGCCACCCACTCATCCCTCATGAGGCTCACAGAATATTTTGATGACTATTCTGACATATCCACCAGAGGAATGCTGTAATAATTGTTCTTGCCCTTCTCTTTGTTGCAATAACATTTAAGCAGCATTCAAGAACAATAACGAGCACAAAAACAGAAACACAAACCACTGAAGAGAATTGTATCATTCTGGCCTTAACGCAATGTTCTCATCTCCTTCCCTGTGGCTTCAGAGTAACCACCTGCCTGGACTGCAGTTTTTACCAGCTATGATTCTGTATTACCATTAATTTCTTTTGTATTGTCAACTACTGAAAGCAATTCACAAATTAACTCCTATGGGAAGACTGGCCACAGAACAGCAACCTGGCTACAGGAGTTTTAAAAAAGCACATCATTACAGGAAGTGAGGCGTGGAAAACTCTGTAAAAGAATGCAAGGTAGACGTGACAAAAATCAATCAAACAAAAAACCTACCAAAAAACCCCACAGATATCTACATTGAAATCAGACCCATAGACAATACATCACCAACAAAAATGTGAGAAAGAAGACCTCAAAGACACTGAAAACTAACTATGTAGAGGAATTAGTGCTGAAGTGGAGGCAACAGACTGCCCAGACCTGGACCCTACAGCCAAGCCTTTCAGCCAAAGAACTACCTGCTGAAAAATACTAATCCAGGAAATGTGTATGAGTGCATAAATCACAGTTCTCATACACTGAAACACATTTAACTATAGGGGGAGAAAATGTATACGGGATTAAAATGCTAAAAACCCAAGAGAAACAACTTTGGATCAACACAACACCACAAAAATCCAGCAGTTATCAGCAGAACAAAACAGACATCTTTAGAGCCTGCTCAGTTGGCAGATAGTGACTCGCCCAGCGATGCCATTAGATTTCCAGACAATTTGCAAATGCTCCATTTCACTAAAAGTGACTGTACAGATAAGAATAACCACAGAACACAATCTGAGAAGAGAGGATCTACCTACCAGTAAGTCAACTTTTATTTAAAATATTTAAGAATAACATCACTAAGTCACTGATACCATTAGCTAACATTCAACCTTCTTACAAGCTCTCTCCTTTAACTAGTCCTGGCAGACCAACTTCCACTGCCTCTAACAGGCAAACTTCTGGCAACCGTAACAGAATAAAGTAGAGTGAAAAGACATTAACAACTGAAATACAGATACACTGAGGAAGAATCAACACGTCCTTTGTAAAGAGAAGCCAAGGTTTAATGGGATTTCCCCAAGAAGTCAACAAGCAGATGCACAAAATGTGTATTTCTCCAAATCTGCTACAATGCTGAAAGGAAGTTACCTAATACACATTAAAAACTTACCTAAGATGCAGAATACATCAGCTAGGATAGAAGGCATGTCTTCTCGAAATTCCTAAGAAGGAAAAGGATCTCACTTAATGAATACAGAATTCCAATATGCACACTTAGAAAACTCTTATTCCATTAATATAAAACAACACTTAATCATAAAGTTCATATTCGTAATGCATATTTACATTATTAATAATTCACACGAATAAGGAAAATGCTTAATTATTGAGTAATAGACAAGTGATGTACTAATTATTGATGTATAATAAAACACCCAAGCATTTTAATGTAATTTAGAAGTCTATCTAGTGACCAGGGACAAAACCCCTGGTCAGCACCTCCATTTCTCCAGCCCCATGGAACCCTCCGTGTGAGGAGCTGCAGCCTGTTCAGTGACCTTCACTTTCTCAGGCACCAAACAAATGACAATTCCCTACTGCACCTGAAGATCCAGCATTGTCACATGCCATCCCAAAAGCAAGGTGCCCTACAGCCTTGACTTCCCTCAAACCCAACGCACAAATTTAAATAGCATAAAAAGGCAACACTAGATTACTGCAATGTGTACTTAATGTTCCATACACATCAACACAGCAACCCAAGAACTTACAAAGAATAAGAAATAATTTTTAGAAGACCTTCAATATGTATTTTTCTGGGGTTTTTTAAGAAACAGTAATCTTCGGTAATCTTGGAAGTTTAGAGGAAAATACTCTTTTCCCCATTTTCTCCATTTATTCCAAGCATTTTAAGAAAAACCTTTTGTCAAACAAACAAACAAAAGTCTAATGCACTATTTTAAAGGCCATCATAGAACGTGGATGTCCCAACAGTAAAATGGCAGACAGGCATGTTTTTACAGTAATAAAAATCAGCAAGTGGCATTACAGAGGTGTTGCATGAGCAATGACACTTATTTTTAGCATTTACATATTAGCAACTTCAGACTTCATATGCCCCTAAAAAAATAAGTTAATTTTTAATTTATGCTGAAATGAACACATCCATCCCTCATCACAATAAGTAAGGGAAAAGATGAAACCCTGCCAGATGACATATATATCAAGTGCACACAAGTGAAGTAAAAGAACTTGACAAGAATGGCTTTTCAGACATGGAAAAAACCTCTCCTGAATATTACCCTGCCTGGATTTCATTTGGACTTTTGTAACAAAGGAAAAGCTTCATGAGTACACAATTATTGCAAAAATATACTTACTATCACATCACCAAGAACATTAGAAGCTTGGTCATGCTTCAGGTTTCCTCTGACGACATGATAGGCAAGCTCATACAAAGCCTGTTGGATATCTGTTGAAAGAAGGGAGATGATTAAGGAACATATGAGGTAATCCTTCATCCAACTGCTAAAGCAATATTTACAATAACACTGTAGGCTTCAGACACTGCAAGTAAAGAGGATATGGCTCTCTCACCAATGAGAGGAATTACTTTGCTGTTGCTAATAGATTAAGATTGATCATCAATGTCTAAGACTTCACACAAGCAGATAGTGGATCACCTCTTACTTTCTCTAGAGAGTTTATGGGTAACTGTAAAATGAGATAAAAAATTACAGTTCTGCATAGAATAACTTGAGTCTTTGCAGTTGGTTTAACAAAGACACCTTTACCTTATAATTCACATAAATATATTCTACATGTATAAACATTTCAGTACTTTTTCTTCATCATATCTCATCACAAATATACTTGAAAAATACATTTTTCTTGGAGAAAGCAAAATTTAAGGATCCTAGTAAGGATTTTTAATAAGCAAAGTCTCCTATAACTCAACCTTACAAAAGTTTATATTAAGCTGAAGCAAGGTCAGCAAAATGGAATTCCATTTCCTACAGCACAGACCAAGTACAGGACAATGCAGCTGCCACTCACCACTAACAAATCTCACCCCGGGTGTCTGAAGACAATCCTAGTTGTGAAGTTTGATTTGCCTCAGCATTTGCCTTTAGCACACACTAATGGTCACCATATATGAATGTTCCAAGCACGTATATGCAGAGGTAACAAGACCAATTGCTTCCAAGCTTCATTTTAATTTAACTAAAACCAAGCAACAAACCACACAACTTACCTCGGAAACCCACATCGTGGTTTTTGTTTTCGCTGAGAGCACGACACAGCTGCACACTGAAATAAAAGAAATATTTTAAAAAATTAAGATACTAGCATACACACAAATGTTGGGGGAATATTTAGATTCAGGCAGTTTAAATGGCTGACTACATTTAATTTTTCCAAAGTAAATGTTAATTCAGAGAACTTACACAGCAAAGAAACACAAGACTCCCAACAGATCTCATACACATACAAATCACAGACTTAAGAGAATATTCTTCCTACCATTACATAGTCTTACACACAGAAAAGTGGGAACACAAGGCAATTCTAGAATGTGAATGGAAGCATGGAAGTGCCAGCAATAACCTGCTGTTGTATTCCAATGAGGAAACGCTCCTCATAGAATTACTGTGACAGTTTTCAAACTCTGACCTCTAAAAAACCTTCAACATTAAACTACGTGCATGATTCCCTCATGCAACCTTTTACCAACAGTAAGAGAATTCATTTAAGAGAATCCACTATAAGATGCAAAGACCTGTTACATTCCATGGCCATTGGTCACTCCTGGGGCTCCCTCAGCCAAACAGTCATATGCCAAAAGTACAGTAAGTACTCCACAGACTGTTCCATGAAATAAATTAATAGTTCTATGTGTTATAAAATAAATGCCTGAAGAGCAGGCTTCTGCACTACACTGACAGCTTAGAAATGGTCAGGCTTCCAAGCCACAAGGATCTTTCCTCTTCTCTACCACTGGTGTCACCCCAGAATGAGGCTTCAAAAGCAATTGCACATTCCAAAGTGACAGTATTTAAAAAGAGGCACTGATTTGCCCATATTATAACAGATGCCAATGAATATTTTAAGAACCTTAGTCACATTTTCAACCAAAGTTTCACATATTTTTCAAAGTATCTTGCCCGTGCAGAAATGGAGTCCCAGAGCTGTGTCTCATTCCTACACAAGATGGCAAGACTACAGTTTCCTGTGGGAGCCATTTTCAAGTCGTCTCAAATAAGGCAGGTATGTATAATTATTACAGAGGCTTATCATGAAAAAAACAGTAAAAAACAGTTCTGTAGCAATCCATTACTCATTCTATTTGCATCCTATATGCTACCGCCTCTCTAGCAGGACTACACAGCTGTTCCAGCAATCACAGGACTATAATCAGCAAATACTGTAAGGTACACACACCCTTTAAAGACAACTGGAAAATGGGGAGTTTTACATATGCTGTTGAAGAGAATGCAGTGTATTTGGAAATAACCAGAAATTTTCATGAATGGCAAGTACATGACTTTTTAAAGAGTATATCAATTCAGTACAGATCAATTTTTTCTTAAATTTTAATTACTCCTCCATAAAGAAGATATCCTATAAGCACCCACTCCTCAGTTCTGTAGACAAGTAACAGCAAAGAGTAACATGTGATCCCAAAAATAATTATCCAAGATGCACACTTTGACCCCTATGTCACATAAAATGGTATCATAAGCCACAACCCTGTCTTAATACAAAAGAAGAGTTTTAACCTCTTCCCGTGCCCTTCTCAGCAGTACCAAAACCATACTCTCAACTTCACTTTACTTTAAGACATGAATCTGCTTGATCAGTGTAAAAAGAAATTCAAAATTTAGGAGGAGTCTGCAAAACAACTGCCTTAATATTTGCAGTTAGAACCCACTGAAACTGAAAAAGAAGGTAAAAAATTTTTTGCGCTCATGTTGTTTTCTACAGGCACTCTTTCTCCAAAGGAAGACAAGCCAAGTCGTCAGCCAACTTGAAGCAGCTGACCAGGAGGTCAGACAAGCACACAGGTGAATGAAGACAGGGCAGAAGCTGTGAGATCAGCTCATCTAGTCTCAGCTGAGTGCATCAAATTAAAATCAAAATACTTGTACATTCACAAGAATAGAAATGTCAATGTTGGTACAATCCATTAAGAGTTCATTTGCAACTTTTATTACTCCGACCTTGTAGCTCATTGCTGCAAGCTCAGGATGGAGAACTTACTTGCTCTACTAAAATACATCCCTTCGTATGAAGATAAAACTGTGTGAAACAACCAATTCTGAAGGAGTGTGAGCATCTATTGAACAAGTTTGCACAGCAGAGCCAGCAACTGAACTGAGGCCTCCCAACTCATACACCACATCCTATAACCTCCATTTTACTCCCACACATGGATTAAAGCAGTAATTATGACAAAGTGCATGAGCCTGCTAAGTATATGCATAATTCAACTGATGTGGGCAGTTCTCTAGGCGAGGTCAAGTACAATCAATTGCATCTTGCAGTCAGGATGGCAAAACTACAACAAAACTGTTTTCCTGTCTCTCAGCCCTTTACTTGCCCAAGGAATGGCACAGTGTTGAGTTAAAGTAACAAACATGTAGGGAGTGCCTGGAAGATCGAGTCTCAAAATTTCATGTTCACAGAATGTTAAGCTTCTTCAGTTTATCTCGAAGCTTAACATACTGCACAGAACGCCAGGCAAGCACTTTATTAAAGCCCTCAGTCCACACTAAGGGCTGCTCAATATGTTGAAGCTCTCACAACACAAGGTGAGCTATCAGCAAGTTCTTGCCATGGCATGTGTGCAGCAAATGTCCATATGGAATTCAGGCATAAACCAGTATCTTGTGGAGGACACGACAAACCCAGTTCACTACAAGGACAATACACACACACAAAATTGGTCTACAAGGAGTCCAGACTGAGCAGCATAACTAGTCACCCTCAGATTACAACTCTATTTGTACACAATGTCTGGCAGTGGCATTTAGACAGAGAAGGGTCTGAACAACAAAGAAAAAAGACAAATAAGATGACCACATCCTAACCAATGTATAGTTTTGGCAGCTCAAAACTCTTTAAACTACCACATGATGCACATTTATGTACGTATTTGTATCAGATACTATTACACATCTGTATCTTGAATTATTAAATTCAAAGCTTATACAGTTTTGAACAAGGTCTCTGAACTGCTCTGAACTAATTAAAATTATGACACTCTAAGACACATGAAATCCGTGCCTTTGGGATTTTGGATACGACTGTTAAATCATGACAAGCTGCTCACATGAGCACAAACACCACACCACTCAAAAAGAAAATATAGAGCACTTATCTTAATCTTCCATTATTAATCCAAGTAGAAGATGAAATGCCAAATTAAAACAAATAATTTACTTCTCTCAATACAGTTTCATGTTCCTCCAAAACATATTTGTGCTTTTATTTAGGTAGGTAGTAGCTGCCAAAATACTACCTCAACTGACCCAGTCAGACCATGTAAGCCATTTCATGCTCCAGCAAATAAATATATTTTCCCTAAGATATAATCTTTTCTTTCTACTAATTATGAGGGGGTTTTCCTGTAGTGCTTACTTTTCAAAAAAAATCTGCTATTTGTCTCCCTGTGAATAAACCCACCACTTTGCTTAAAATTAAACCAAACCCCTCCATACAGAAGTGGATACTCTGACTTTGTGTGGGCTTTATGAGACAAGGTTTCCATAAAGTAACAAAACAAACAAAAAAAAAAAGGCAAAAAACCTCCTAAATTTTTGCAAATCTTCTATTTGCTAGCATTGTGAGTTTTGTCCTGTTGTAATCTCTTTCCCACTTTTCGAACTTATCATTATAACCCACGGTTTTAACTTTGAACCACAAAGCCCAAGACTGGAGTTACCAATATACCTAAAAATACAAATTTGGTCTAAGTGTATTAGAGAAATAAGTCAATAAAAGTAAGAAGTATCATTACACTTATTTCCTTTTTATTTTAATGTTTTAAATTATTTAATGTGTTTCATTTTGAAATTACAGCATCCTAGTTTTGTTTTCCTCTAGTAAAACAGGAAATAGGAAGTTTTGGGAAAAGAATCAAAGTTACTCACTTAAGACTCTTCCAAGAAAGTTAATGTCCTAAAAGTTCCTCAGATATTGGCTACAAATACAAACTTTGGGTTTTAGAAAGTAAGTTCAAGCCTGTCCCTCATGTTACCGTTGCACAAACGTTATCCAAAAACAGACACATTGCTTTTAAAACTTATGTCCTCTTCTGCAAACTGCTCCTGCCTGGAACTGCATTTAAGCAATATTACAAACGAAGTGCAAATGTCACAAATACAGGAATTTAGCGAATCATTTTGTTTCATTGATCCCACGGCAGATGAACAGTTTCTTTCCATCACGGTTAAGAAGCACAGCTCTAAGGGGAGGGGAGACTCCTGCAGGGTTTTATCCTGGGTCAGAAGCTGAGGGAACTTGCTCTTATACAGCTCAAAGTGCTGAGAATTCGGTTATGGAATTTCTGGCCTTGTACAGACTCCACAGAACCTCTCAACACGTGAAATACGTGTTCTAACACTGTCACGATTCTGGCATAATTCAACCCAAAAACTGCACGACTATAAAAGGAGGGCCCTTCACTACAAAATGGAGGATTTGGACAGAACACTGGTTTGTGCAGGAAGCCTCTGCATTCTCTGTTTCCTAAACCATTACTTGTTCCTTCATACACAAGGAAGATGATTTCCAAAAGGTTGTGCAGCTTTGGTAAAGGGGAACAAAAGAAAATATCGAAAAGAGTGACTCTCAAGAATCATTTCTCAGAATCATTTCTCAAAGTGATCCCCCAAACAACCCATATTTAAAACCATAGAATTTTTTAGTTAAAACCCAAACAGAAATGCACGGAAGAATTACAATGAACATTTTAGACACATACAGAAACTACACAGAACACCACTGTTAAAGCTAAGAGAGTAACATAAAACGGCCAAGCTGGTAAATTATCCCCCGAAGAGATGCACACCTGAAACACGGCAGTTAGTGACCCCAACAGGGTAAAACGGCTTAAAACAGCCACACAGCAGTTTGTTAACTTCGCCGAAATGGCTTAAAACAGGCGGACAGAAGGCCTGGCACGGAAAGCTCCCGGCAGGCTGGATTAATTCGGGAGGCAGCACCCAGGCCCCTCGGTGCACAAAGGTTACTCTGTAGCACGGAACAAGCACGTCCGGATGATTCTACCTCGCCAGGGTCACAGGACACCGCGCCAGGCCCCTCGGAAGCGGCAGGAAGGTGGGGACGGGGGCTGAGGCCTCTGCCAGGAAGGTCAGAACGGCGGAGCCAGCGGGACCGGAGTGCGTCAGGGTCCGTATTACCCCGGGGGGCGGCTGCGGAGGAGCCTGACCCCCGACAAACGCGGCCCCGAGGCTGGGAAGGGGCGCTGGGGGCGCCGGGCGAGCAGGACCCACCTCCGTGGGCGGCGGCACGGGCCGGGGCCCTCCGCCCGACCACGGCCTCGACCCNGGGTGCCGGTGCTGCCCGTTCGTGGAGCGGCCGCTGTGTGCCCTTAGAGCCGCCGTGTGTGCCCTTAGAGCCGCCGTGTGTGCCCTCAGGGCCGCCGTGTGCCCTTAGAGCCGCCGTGTGTGCCCTCAGGGCCGCCGTGTGTGCCCTCAGGGCCGCCGTGTGCCCTTAGAGCCGCCGTGTGTGCCCTTAGAGCCGCCGTGAGCCCTTAGAGCCGCCGTGTGCGTTGGAGACGCCGCATGTGGTGGTTGCGGCGGGAGCGTTGGAGCTGCGGGGGGGACGTTCCGGTCGCGGTGTCCCGCGCGCGCGGTGGGAGGTGCGAGGCATCCCCTGAAAACGGCAAAAACCTCCGAATGGCTCCAGTGAAACCGGGGAAACGGCCACACGGGGGGTTGTGTGGAATACTGTGAAGCACCTGGATACCAACACTGGGGACATGCCGTTACACGGGTGTCATCTTCCCTTTGTGCTTGTTTTATTGTGTGAGTCTCCCCAAGCTGTTCTGTGATGCCTCCAGTTGCTGATCAGGATATGAGAGTTAAATACGCGCCCTTTGGTCAGGCAGCTCATGTTTTTAGGCTCTCCAGATGCTGCTCTTGCCTGTCAGGAAATCTTAATTTTACCTGCCTTCTTAGTCTTTTATGCGCTTCCTCCTCTGCTGGAGTGTAAATCACTTTGCAAATAAGGTGAAACTTCAGAGAATGGAGGATTTTAAATAAAAACAAATAAATGAGGCAGATATACTAAAACAGAAGGAAGCAGAAAATTTGAAAGCTGATGCCCCAGCGCAGCCGTGCCCGTTGCAGTGCCAGCAGTGCTGTGCTCTCTGCCCCGTGTGTGTTCTCCACCTTGAACTGAAACGAGCAGCTTGCAAGTGCTTGGTGTAAAAGTGTTTTTCCATCACAAAATGGCACTGATCTGAAAGTTTGTAGAGCTTTAGCAAATCCACATAACTCTGCCTGAGAGAGGGAATAGTGTTTCAGCTGCTTCAGGCAGCCGCTGTGAGCTGTACCCTGTACAGGCTGCTGGTGTTCTTGGGCTGAGTGTACAACACCTGCAAAGGGACCCACTGCAGCCCCTGAACTCTGCACTAACACAGGTAATAATGAAGGAGAGGAAATGTTTTGTCTCCCAGGACGTAACACCTTCCTGGGAAAGGCCATATCAAAGTCAATTGTTGCAACCTCTTTACTGCAATTGCTTTACTTATTCATAGCAGAAACAACATGAGCTGAAAAAATACAACATGGCACCTCACGTACGTAATGCAGGGCCACGTCGCTACAGAACCTCCACACTGCAGTTCTTTTCCTTCTTTCTCAATTCATCTGAGTCTAAAATGCAAGACCAAGACAAAGGTTCTCGAAGTATGGAAGTGCTCTGTGATCAGTTAAGGCCCATAAGATAATGGCTACAAGTCCTTCCACAGAAATGCAGACAGCAAAGCTCAGCAATGCTACTCCTGTAGAGTCAGTAAACTGATTTCTTTGTTTTAATACAGAGTACTCAACAAATTTTACATACAATTTTGTTGATTCCATTTCAAATGAAACAAGGAATACAGCAAATACAACTTTTGTTTACGTCCACGTGGTGCTGAAAAAGGTATTGCCTGAAATTTTCTTCCAGGTTTAATTACTTTCTGTGGCTGAGGTATCACTGTTGTACAATTCTATTTGCAATGTATTTTTGAAGTAATACAATTAGGGGTTTTTGGGTCACCAAAAGCATTGTGTTGACTTTACAGACTGACTGCACTTTTGACCTACAGTTCCACTGATGGATCCAGAATTTTATTCAAACTGCACTTTAAGTCAGTTAAACTCCACAGAAAACAAAGAAGTAGCTTGCTTAGAAAATAAACATTTCATGAGTATTGTTGGCCTTACTGCTGATGTTTTTCTTCGTGTTTTCCTATCTTCTGGTTCTTCTAGATGTAAGTGCCAGAACTTTTCGATTTAAACTCTTACCACAATTTTTGATTTAGACATCAAGACCTGAAAGTGGGTCACTGCAAAAACACCTTGTGACCTCTAAAAACAATCTGCTTCACTTGGAAAAGGATCAAAACTACAACAGAGCAAGTGCCTTTGTGGAAATCATTGCTAATGAATGTATTAATGATGTGGTATGACATTTAGGATTTAGAAGACTAAATATTCATGTTCACATTACAGTGTAAGGTGCAGACTTCTTACTGTATTGTATTATTGTATTATTCTTAAATAAATGATCCAGCTTCAGACTGATGTTGAATGAGCTTAGACTGACATGACTCCACTGCACTAGAGCTGTTTATTTCTGTAGGCTCTGCATCACCACTGTGCTTCATCAGTTAATGTTATTTTTTAGGTTTTAGGTTGTGGGTTATTCTTTCTTGAACAAAGAGCAAGTGGCATGTGGAGTTGTAGCCTAAACTATTCAGTAGAGTTGTTGATTACTGAATATTCATTATGTGGGTTTTTTCAATCGACCAAAATGAGTTTGTTACTACTTCACTACTTACAGTATACTGTAGTTACTTAAAAACACTGCAAGCTCTGAATCAAACTGGGGTTTTAGTAGGTGCTGAACAACAAAGTGAGAAACAATCCTTATCCAGAATGACTTTCAGTCCAAGCCCTGGAATCTGCAAACAGAATCTCACAGAATCACAGAATATTATGAGTTGGAAGGGACCCACAAGGATCATCTAGTCCAACTCACCATCTAACACCCGTACAGAGACCGAGAGCACATCCCAGAGCATAACACCAACCTAGATCCCTCACAGTCTAGCAGGCCACTCCGAGCCGGAAGGGACTCAGGATCATCCAGNTGTTCCGGTACATTGTATAATTTCACTGTGTCTCCTGAAGTTGTCCCAAGCTGTGTGCCACAAATCTTTGGCGATACATGATCTGAAAAAAAGTAAGTTGTTACTTATCATATGTACAGTGGGGAAACCTTAAAAGTTTCAGGGCATTACTCCAAGTAGCTGAGTTTTCTTGAGGATAGCAGGAAGCAGGTCCCCTACACACAGCCAAGGATCCTGGCTACGTTAAAATGTGTCGGGTCAACCGGGAGGGCACCTGAGTTTCTGAAAAAAGAGAAGAAGATTAATGGAATATTTTAATGTTTAAGAGCATCTTAGTCATGCAAACGATGAGATGATTTTGGCAGCAACTAACAAAGCAAATATCCTGAGTTTACTGTATGATATGGAAAATTCTAGTTAAAAAAAAAAAATAAATCAGGTTTAACAGATTTAAGTCGTACCAACTTGTAGTTGTGAGGGGATAAGAGGTGAGAGCCCGGAGACAGCGCTGGGATGAGCCTGCTCCAGAGCAGAAACCATCTGGAGAAGATGGTGTGACATGAAGGGGCTGCTGGATGACGCGGAGGGAGGAGCGGCAAGGGCGGCACCGAGGGGACAGAGAAAGGAAGGCGCTGAGGGGGCTGTGAGGGCTGAAGCGGGTTGAAAGGGATCAGGGGCATGAGGGGGCCGAAGGCGTGAGGGGTTCAGGGGCTCAAGGCGCTCCCGTCCCGCAGTTCCCGCCGCCGCCGCCACGCGCCGCCCTCGGCCGGAGGGAGCGGCTGCCCGCCCTGCCCTGCCCGCC
>WEKX01005087.1:185833-209099 GCA_013390025.1 Pitta sordida
GGGGTTCGGTGCTGCCCCGGGCGCTGCAGCCCCGCCTGGCGGGGGGGGATCGCCGGGCACCGGCTGCCCCAGCGCTCCGGGCGCTCTTTGCAAGAGTCAAAGAACAATCTGCGCTGTTCGTACGCGCCCCTGTGCTCGCCGCTGGTTCTTTTGACGTATTTGAATATCGTCTCCCCTTGCTTCCTTTTATTATTTATTTTTCATTGGACCCGTCGCTTTCTAGAGTGCCCTTTCCGCTTCTTGTTAATAAAAATGCAGTTTGTTTAGTTTAAATTTGTGAAGATTACATCAGTTTTTAAGAGTTCTACAGGGAGAAGACTACTCAGGTCATCTTTTTTTCCAGCTGAAATCGAAACTTCAAGTAGTTGTCTTTCGCACGATAGCTGTGCTTTTGTGTTTATAGATTTCTCTTTAATTGTATTTCTGCTTCTGTGCTGCTCTCTGATGCTCCTGTCGCCCTGCTGGAAGCCCTGGAAATGCGTGTGAGTGTTCATTTTGGTTTGGGTAGTGCCTGGCTTGTTTAACTGTTGTTGATTTGCACCTGCTACAAAGTACAGATACATTTGCAGCGCTGGTTTCATTGTTATCCCTCCACTGCTACAAAGTACATTGCTATTTTCATTGTTGTGCTCCCTGGAGCTAATTGGGCGCATTTTGTTTATTAAATGAGCAGGTAGAAACCTCAGGATATTGGAACAGGCCAATGTGGAAGGAAAAACTACCAAGTGCATGAAAAATCACTTTTTGTGTCAAATACTTTTTTTAAAATCTAATATCTAATCTAATACAAAGAGCAGTAGGATACACGTTAATTTAATCTACTCATTGTTTGTAGAGAGAAGACAACAGTGAAGTATTCCCTCTAAGAAAGCAAGTTTCTGTGTGATGGATTGGTTGCCTAAGGTTTTATTTGGATAGTTTTGATTTCCTTAATTGCTTCATTTCGCTATCTCTTGGATTGCTCTGCAGTTTTCTTTGAGGTCCTTTAAAGAGCCGCCAGCTACTTCCTTCCGCAGAAAGCTTGGCATCCACAGCAGTGGCCGAGGGCAAAGGAACAGGTTAATGATTGCTCTGCTCCTCCTCTGCCCTTGCCCTTTGTAACCAGCAGCAAAAGTGAAAGAATTCCGACGAGGGTGGTTGTTTAGTTGTGCGATTTTTTGGAATACTCCCACTGATATGAGGCAGAGTTGCATTTCTTATCAGAAAAGTAAGAAAATGTGTGACCATATCTCGATTTTAGAAGCATGAAGAGGGATTTAACTTCAGGCCGTGTGTACCTGTGACAGAGATTGTGTGTCCATTGCTCTTCTCCCAGGATGGGCGAGGCAGCTGCGGGGAGCTGAAGAGTTCCACAAAAACCAATTTATAATCAGATACAGAATTTCCTAGGAGAAACAAGAGATGTCTGGATCTTGGGGGTTTATTCCATCTGCTGACACAGCCTTTCTCCTTTTTGCTGCCCTCTAGTTTTTAATGCCAGGATTTTGATTTGTTTTCTTTGGATTTTCTGGAGTATCTCCAATTTGTGTCTCTTGCTAGTTTTAGTAAAACATCTCCATTTCAGGCTTTCCCTGACCTCAGACTCTTTCAACTTTAGAATGTATTTAACTTGGATTTCTTGACCAAGAGATAGAATTTTAAAATGTTTTGTGGTCATAGTTTTGAAGTTGTGTCTTCATAAACAGTGCTGAAGGTTATGTGAAAAGGAAGTTTTTTAACCTCTGTTTCTTTCCTACCAACAGGAATGTAAACATTGGAATTTGTTCTAAAGATTGGTGGAAAATAGGGATGTAACCAGTATCTACTCTGATTAATCTATTGCTATACTTGGCCTGATTGGATACTAATTTCTTAAGGAAAAACCATTGTAAGTACCTTTTGCGTTTGGGTGTTGGTTTTTATTTTTTTAATTTCAGGAGTTAAGAGTATACAGTCCTTTGCTGCTTTTGATTTTTAATAGCATATGGTCTTTGTGGAGTTTTAATCTAAAATATTCTGAGCATGGTGATTGAAAGTCAGGCTCTAGAAACAGCAAGATTTTTGAACATGAAAAAAAGTAGCTGTGTGTGAAGGTGGAAAGGCTGTTAAGACTGAAGAAGGCATGCTGCAAAGTTTGAGTGGTCACTCCTATAATAGAAAAATGTAAAATGAAGCTGCACCTCTCTTGCAGATCAATGTCCTTCCCCTTCCATGTTTTGGAGAGTTTGTATGACATAGAAAGGCAAGCAGAGTGTTTTCAACAGGTGCAACTTTCTTTGGTACAATACTATAATTAATCCCCGAGTCATCCCAATTTCCTGATAAATTTAAGATTGCAATGTAGAGGATAAGCCAAGACAGAATTCCAAGTTTACCAATGATGACGTGTGTCTGTAGGAACACATGCCCTGGCTGGGCATGGAACAGGGAACGCCCTGGGCAGTGAGTGAGGCAGGAGGTGCTGGGCTCTCTGAGCTTGGCTGCTTTTGCAGCTTTGCTTTAGAATCCAGAAGATTCAGCAGTTTTGCTGTGGTAAAATCATGTTGCTGTAGCTGAAGTTCCATGTCATTATATCTCCCTGATGAAAGATGCCCTCTTTTTCCGTATTTTTGTTCTGCTCTAAGTTTAAATGATTTGTAGGGTAGTGTGTTACAGGTAGGATGGTATGTTGGTAGCAGGATGGCAACAGGTTGGGTAACAGGTTTGGCTAGGTTAGGTAATAGGGGATAGGTTGGACTCGATGATAAGGTCTTTTCCAACCTTACTGATTCTGTGATTCTGTAAAAGGACCTAGCACAGCTCCCACTCAGGAGATGTACCCCAGGGCACTGCCAGGTTTGACAGGTGTTTTTTACTATTGGCTGGTTTTACCCTGTTGACTGGTAGGTTTTCTTTGCTTCTTGCCCACAGGAGCAGTAACTTACTTAGGCTACAATGCCAGCATTTCGTACAGGGGCTGGTATTTACTCCTTCCTCCTCTATGTACAGCTAAAGCTCTTCCTAAGACATTTAATTTGCAAGTTCACAAAAACAATTCTTTTTTTTTCCTTTTCCCTTAGCAGATGCAAATTTGCCCCACTCTTACCTACTGAGAACACTGCCATGAATCCATTTTTCTAGTTTATTACTCTGTTTCATATTCATCTGACTTCTTGAAGAAATACACAATGTGAAAATAATTCTCGAAGTGGAATGTTTCTGTTGGCCTGGTTATGTACATTCCTAAGATGGGGAGAGTGTAAAGGTCTTTGTGACTAGAGTCAAGACTGAGGAGGATGGAGCAGCCTCCTCTAACCATGAGCAGCTGCCTGGCTGCCCGTGGTGACAGACCCTGATGGCAAACTGGGCAGGACCTGAAGAACAGCCAGATGAAGCTGAGCTGATGGGTTATGTAAGCTTTGGCACTCTTACTAAAATAAACTAGGAAGAATCTTTAACCAGATTTTTGTTTTTCAAATGGCTATTGAGAATTAGATATAAATGTGCTAAAACTTGTAAACACGTTTAAGTAAATCCTAAGTTTCTGGTCGGTTTAATCTTTGTAAGTACACTTTAAGTCAGCAGGACACACCTTCCTTGATCTAATTGCAGCTGAGCAGGCAGAAACTGAAGTTCATTGAAGTGACGTGCATAATCTGTGTGTCAGCTGGTACAGTATGTCCTGTTTGATATTTACTTGGTGCACTGCTCACATTTCAAAATTCAGTCAACAATGAGCACTATCATTGCTCTTACAGCCAGCACTTGCTGGGAGAAGCTCCGTGTTTGTGTACCCTTTGCTCAGGAACATGAGGCTGTGCAAGTGGATGTCTGACTTGGAGGTTCCTGCCATGCTTGTCATGTGGGAGAATTAAAAATAGCTCCGTATAATGCCAGGCTGGTTTAGAGTTAAGGATCGAAGCAATGATGCCTAATAAAACATACTTGAAAGGCAAGAGTGGGTTCTGTACAATTCCTTTGAAGCAGTTCAGATCTAGGTAATACGGTGTCATATTTTTGCATAAAATCATGTGTTAATACTTTTAAAGCTGAATTGAACACGTTTGTCTGGCAGAACCACAGGATACAATTTTCACATTACTGCAGACATGGCAATTTTTGCTATACATTTTTGTGTTTATTTTTTCTTCTGAAACATAATCAGTAGACTATATAAGCTGGTACTTTAGCTTGAAAGTGGGTGGTGTCTTGTGACAAATAGCCTTCAGATCTTTAAAAGCAGGATTAAACTCGGCTCAGCTTCTGGAAGGCTTTCAGGCTACAATAGACCCTGTTTGCTCACTGTGTAAGAATATAATTAATGCACCATAGTTAAAATATCTGGGTTCTATAAATGAAGATGAACTTTAACATTTCTAGACCTCATACTTTTAATTCCTATGTACTTAATTAAAGCCTATGCAGAAAGGCTTAATTAATTTCAGCATACATGAAGTATGCTCTGAACTCAGGTTTGCTGGTGGTATGTATTGTAAAGTGTTGTGTACCCATCTTAGGTGGCTGATATTTTTGAATTGGCTTCTTAGCCATAAATGATTCAGGGTAAATTTTTGAAGAGGTTTTCTTCTGCAGTTAATACCTGTCTGAGTGCTGCTACGATGCAGGATATTGATCTAAACCATTCCTCCAGCAAAATGGAGTTAGGGAACTGTTAAAGCACCTGTGCAGAAATGCTGTTACTAAGCTCGTTGTAATTTTACCCTTGGAATAGTTGCTTTTAGCAGTTGTTTGAAGGAGAAATACATAGTCAAGCTTGACGTTGCATATAAAGTAGTGCTAATGTTGTATATAAAGCAGTACTTGCACAGGCAAGGAGTTTGCCTCAATGCTTAATAAATGTGTTAACGACTTTTTCCTGTAGAAAAATTGATACTGAAATGTAAACCAGCCATGTTAAATGAGATGCTGTAAGGAAAGGGCTTTGTAATGTGGCTGGAGTGTTTCAAGTTAGCAGATACCTGTGAGGGATGTGGTTTTTAGAGGCCTTTAGAATGATAGTTGAACCTTTCTGCTCCAAGACAGTAACGCTGAAAAAGAACAGTCGATTGAATATCATTTCCATCCTGATGTCTAAAATTTCAGTTTAGTTTTTGATCCTCTTCCTTCCCTCTTGGTGTCCTTGCTCAGGTGTTTCCTTCCGAGTTCCTTTGTGTCACTAGAACACACACACGTCTTTCCAGGCAGCCCCAAGAGGCTCAGTAGAGTAAGTGCAGTAAAACTGATGCAAACTGAAGTACGTAATAGCTTAAAACTCCTGCTGTTACTTCTGTTATGGAGGTCTCGTATATAAGATGTATCACCTACATGTTATTTTTTATTCTACAGCCCATAATTTTAAAGATGAGAAGTGGAGCAAATGCTCAATTAAACATTATATTGTTATGGGCACTCAAAAAATGAAGCCTGCTCCAAAGGAAGTGAGGTCTTTGGAATGGAATTATCTAAAAGGTAGATGCTTGGCCATTGCACAAAATAAACATTTTTTGCAATTTTCAGCTTATTTTCTGAAAAAGCAACCCAGCAATATTAGGAGGTTTCTTAGTTGCTGGATGGGTAGAGCTTTAGTGAAAGAAAAGGACTTTCACTGGATCGTTTGAGGAATCTCTGAAGAATGTGAGGTAGACTTTGTTCTTGTACAAAGTCAGGCATACAGATAAGAAAATTTGTATGCAGCTGTTTTTGAGTAATAACAATTCTTTTATGAATGCAGTAATGATGTGAGATGCATAAGGTCAGTTGAGATGTTCACAGAAACAGTTATGGAGACTTTAAAATAAGATTTTAAAAGGAAATAGGCATGAAATTTTAACTTTTTCTTACGAAATCCAATTGTTTTTAAAATATATGTATATAAAACATACATATTTTGTGACAACGTTCATATTAGTTCATGTAATTACTGGTTTGGGGGCGTTTGACCCTTCCAAGTCAAAACAAGCATATAGGTCAGATTTGTAGGTCAGTCAATGTAATTTATTCAGAGGCTATTTTTGAATTTGCTAAGCTAAAACAAAGCTACAGTGTCATTACATTAGTCACGAAGTGACACACAGAAGGAATTAAAGCTGGAGCTCAGAAGCCATGTGCCATGATTACATGGCCTCCTGCTGGGGCTCCAGCGTCACGTTTTCTCCACTTGCTTATACTGTAATTATCTCTCTCATCTTGGCAGTGGTCCTGCAATGCACAGACATTTGAATTTCCCCCCCTCCCTTCTGAACTCTAAAAATGATTTTGTCTTTCCTGTAGAAACTAAATCTGGTATTATATAAGCAATTATTGTAACATCTGCATTGACTTTACAGAAAGTATAATCAATAAATTTTTGCCTGCTGGCCCTAGACAGATGAGGAATGGAAATAGTCATATTTCAGTATTCATACAGAAAATGGAGAACGACACTTGTTCAAATAAATACATATGTCTTTATCTTTCTCATCTGCCTTTATTTTTGCTAATTGCTGAATTATTGCTGTTTTGTGCATTTGGGGAGGGGCTCCCAGCCTTCATATGGGCCATGCAGCAGCATCCCAGTGTGGCTCACAGGGGTGGCACCACCCTGGGCTCAGTCATAGTGGGGCTGTGCATTGCCACTGTGCCTGTGCCACTCCTGCCCTGCAAGCAGAGTGTCACTGCTGCTCCTGGTCACCAGGGCTGAGGGGACAGGGCAAAAGGCCTGGGTTATTTGCATATTCATGAGACATCTATCTTTGCAGAATAGGGGCTTCACAGAGTTTGAGAAGAGCTGAAACCTGCGAGATTCAAGGGTTCACTGTAGCTGAACTTAGCCAGTTTCCAACTTGTATGTAGGTGTGATCTGTCCCGTCTGCGAAACTAAACTGTGGATTCTTTGTTTAGGAAATCCAAAGGACAGCCCTGCTTATGAAGAGATGACATGTAATGTCCCACATGACTCGGAAGCTTGTGCCACTCCAGACACTGACTGTGACCAGGAATGGGCACAGGAACGCTGTCGACTGGGAACTTTTGTGGGATTTCCCCTTGGCTGTCCGGTCTCGGCACTAGCACTGGCACGAGCTGGCTTTGTTTATACTGGAGAAGGGGACAAAGTGAAGTGCTTCAGCTGCCACACGACTGTGGAAGGATGGGTGTCTGGGGATTCTGCACTTGAAAGACACAAACAGCTTTCCCCAAATTGCAAATTTATTACTGAGTCTGCTTTTCTGGAAGATGACATCGATCCTGGCTCCCAGAACTACGAGCACAGAACTGAAAATGGTTCCAGCAGTTCAGCCCTCCCGTGTGCTCTGGATGACCCTGATCTGGAGGCAGATTACCTTTTGCGAACTAGGCAGGTTGTGGATATGTCAGACACCTTGTATCCTAAAAACCCTGCCATGTGCAGTGAAGAAACAAGATTAAAGTCTTTTCTCAACTGGCCCCTCGATGGCCAGATGACACCTAAGGAGTTGGCTAATGCTGGGTTTTATTATACAGGTCTTGGTGATCAGGTGGCATGCTTTTGTTGTGGTGGAAAGTTGAAGAACTGGGAACCCAGTGACAGAGCTTGGTCAGAACACCAGAGGCATTTTCCCAAATGCTTATTTGTACTTGGCCGGGATGTTGGAAATGTTCCAAGTGAATCCATTCCTGCTGAGTTTGGGATAAGTGGTCTCAACAATGCACAGCACCCAAGGAATCCATCTATGGCAAAATATGGACGACGTTTACAAACATTTTTATCTTGGATATATCCCGTTGACAAGGAGCGACTTGCAGAAGCTGGGTTCTATAGCACAGGTATATATAGCACAGCCATACAGGACCTTAGGATGGTTAATAACTTTGGCAAAGAAATTCTTAGTGAAAAAGTGTCTTGTTATGAAAAAAAAAAGGCATTTAAAAAAATTCTAATATGGAATGATTTGCCAGAATTTATTTACTCCGTAAATCATTTTTCGCAGTTCTTGTGTAAAATTTTATACATTATACAATATCAGGTTTATTTAATAAAAAATAATGAACTTGGTCATAAGCAGAATTTTAGCAGTAAAACAACCTTGCCTGCTAAAACCCTCTTAGTGTCTTTCACCATGGCAATTATTGGAGTTAGTATTTTCTTAGAAATGCAGTGCTGTCCTCAAGGCCTTGGGTGTAAGGAGTGGGCCTGTGAACAAGAAGCCTGGAGCAAGACAATCCAGGTTGTGTCCTGTTTTACTTTAACATGTGTTTGCATTATCCTGGCAACCAGTAAATAGCACAACTGCCTCCTGTAGAAGCTTTCTGAAGACAGTGATGCCAGTGGAAGAGCTTTTCCTCTTAGACATGTAATATTTGACTTGGATAAGACTCCAGCGTCTCTGTGCATTGCTTTCCCAGTTAGATGGAATTGCACAGTGCCATCCAAGACCTTTGAAATTCCTCACTGAGGGGACTGTATGAGTGCAGTGTTGCTTTTACTATGTCACAAAGGAAATTAGGGATTATCTTAATTGACTTCTCTCTTAGTAGTTCTCAGAAGTTGTTTATAATCTGATTCCATTGGTTTCACTTGTGGCCATAAATAAAACCTTTGCTGTATTTCTGTATGGGTTATATATGGATGATATTTGTACCCTGTAGAACTGTTCTTATTGATTTCTTGGATTCCTAAAAGTACCTGGAGATCTGCACTGTGGAGGTGCACAAACTGGGCACCAGCTTAGCAGATCCATGGCTTCTGTGAAAACTGTTTCCTGTGGCCTGAGAATAATTTAACTGTCTAGGAAAACTCTATCCATATCTCATATCTTTCAGTCAATGCAGTTGGGCGGTTCCTGGTGCAGTCTTGGATTACAGTAGACACAGTATTAGGAGAGAGAGGATGCAATTCTCCTCAGCTAAAAATCTAGGAAAACTTGATGCTACTCTTATTTTGTGTTTTTTAAGGTCAATTCTCTCCTGAACACTTGGTTTAAATCACGTGTGTTGTCCTCTGTTAACATGGAACTCCTTTTAGTTGAAATTGTGAATCAGTAAAGTTTTTATTTCTTAATTCAGTGTAACATTTCAGTTGGAAATTTAATGTTACGCCTACTAGAAACTGTTGTGTGTTTCCTCAGGTAATGGTGATCACGTTGTGTGTTTCCACTGTGGTGGAGGATTGCAAGAATGGAAGGAAAATGAAGATCCATGGGATCAACATGCCAAATGGTTTCCTGGGTAAGGTACCGAGTGTTATTTACAGTATATTGCAATGTAATGACTGAGCATATTACTAAAGGTTTCAGAAGGTTGATCATGCCTTAGCATGTTTAGATTTATGAAAATAATTTCATGTTGTCTTATATGTAGGCCCTGTTAAAGGGACTGGATGATTTCTGTTGACTAAACATTAGAAATTTTAAAGGCAAGCGTTCTGTATGATGTAGGAAGTTTGTCAAAGCTTCCAAAGTTATGTAATCAATATTTGCTGCTTATGTAGTTTTAGTAAAACCAAATACTTTCATTTTTAGGTGCAGATTTTTGATCAAGGAGAAGGGGATAGAATTTATAAATAATGTTCACTTAAGAGATGGATACAGTGATTCAACAGTAAGTGTCCTGCTTATTAATATTTTGTTAAAATAGAAAAAAATCTTAACATAATTTACATATGAAGTTACTCTTCTTATGTATCTGTCATTTGATCCACTTGCTGCTTCTTTCATTGGCAGAAAATGGAAGACATGAAAATGTGTTTTGGTTCTGTCAATCAGAGTTCACAGATCTCCCAGTTCTCTGTAGCTGGGCCCTGGATCACAGCCAGGATCTCTTGTATATGTTGGGTACTGAACACATGCCATTTGTTTTGTAGCCTGGGGACCTCAGGCTTATAATGAATAAAAGTAGATCAATTTTCATATTAGTAGAGCATTGTTAGACTTCTGAGTAATCACTAAAGTGTAAAACTAAATTGTATTTTAGAATTCTGCCATAGACTAAGAATCATGTACATATTGCAAAGTTGGGTTAAAATTAAGATTCCAAGGAGTATTAAAAATACAACAAAATACCGATCATTTTACAATTGTTCAAAGGCAGATTTAATAGTTTTAGTCAGTAAAATAACTAAGATCAAATAGCTATTTTCTGCTTTGTAACTTTAGTACAGTGGTGAGTGTCCCTGCCTTTGATGCAGGACACCGGGGTTTGATTCCCTCCAGGGAGGCAGTGATGCCATTTAAGAGTTGGACTCGATCCTTGTGGATCCCTTCCAACTCAACCTATATGGAATCACAGAATATTGTTTCTTCTACATTCTCCAGAATTGTAATTTTGTCTGTTTATATTTCACTTTTAGACAGAAGCTGCGGAAGGGACAATACTTCCTAAAGGTACATAACCTCCTCTATTTTGCAATGTCCATATTTGGATGTATAGTGAAGGATATGGTTAAATTTAAAATTAAGCCTATTACAGTTTTAAATAAAGCATGGCAGGCAAATTATTAGATGATACCCTTCCATTGCTTCATTGCCTCTAAAGAACTGGAGAATGAATTTTATTTCTCTTAGGGGAAATATAATCATGGTTTGGTAAATATTACAGAGCAGAGATTGCTGAACTATGGGAGAAGACAGAACCTTACAGGTAGTGGGTGTGCATCAAGGATTGGATCAGTGGTGCTGTGGATGGTTGGTAAAGAACACCAACCTGGGGCAGGAGGAGTTTGCCTGTTAAATGGCAAGGACTGTGAGGCTGAGGAAGCTGGAGGCGTTTGTGGTGCTCCAGCATTACACATTCCTGCAGTGCTTCTCCCAGATCCCAAGCACTAAACAGACCGGAGAGTGAAGGGGGCAGCAGGAAGGCCCTCAGCAGCTCCATTCCAGGCACTGAGAGCTGGAAGAGTGGGGACACAAAACCTGCTTTGGAAATCTCTCACACACTGCTCATTCATGAGAGTGGAAACGAGGTTAAAAATTTGTGCTCTTTGAACTATTTTGATAAGTAAGAGAAAGGGGTAGGTCCAACATACTGGAAAATGGTTTCCCAAAGTATTGTTGTACCTTACCATGGATAGACCTCCTTGCTTGCTGATGGTGTTGTATTTTGGTTTTATACATTCAAATTATTTGTTGGCTTCTCCCAACATACATAGGATATTTTTTGATTCCCTGAACTGAATTAAAACTAATGTCATGTTACCAAATACTTTCCCACTGTGCCTTGACATTTTGGATGAATTTCAGTTTACATCCAGTTACAGAATTTGTGATGTTAGTTTTATGAGATGTTATTTAAGTTGAAGTAGTTGATTCAAATAGCAAATCTGGGAGGATTTCTGTATTATAAATAGACGAAGGAAAACTGGGAAAGCTCGGATAGAACAAAGCTCAGAGCTGCAGTTTTGGGTATTTTGACTGTGCAGTTTTTACAACTAACAAAATTCTCAAAGTAGAAATATGGTTCTTTTGGCCACGTGTTTGCAAAGGTATCTCAGACTACTGTAGTGAATATGTCCAGCGACCAGATTCATCCTTGTTAAATTGTTTTTGTTTTGTTTTTTTTTTAATTTCTTGTTTTAGATGATCTCTTACAGAATCCTTTGGTACAAAGTGCCATAGCCATGGGTTTCAGTTTGTCTGAGATTAGGAACTCCATGGAAAAGAGATGGCAGATGACTGGAGAAAGTCACACATCTGTTGAGGATCTGGTAGCAGACTTAAGTGCTCAGAAAGAAAATACAAGGGAAGAAGAACCAAATGAAATTCCAGTTGAGCAAGATGAGCTTATTCAATTGCAAAACCTCTGTGTGTACTTTCATGTCAGCTCTTTAGTCTGTGAAATAGTTTTTAATTGTTATCTGTTTATTCTACCCTCTGATCCCAGCCTTACCCAAGGTGAAGTTACAGTATTGTAACTGTAAAATTCAAGAGATTTTTTGTTTGGACATTCAAAAAAAACCGAATGAGGAGGGTGTTAAAATATTTGAGAGTAGCAGCATTTATAAATATAATCAATAAAATAAGTAGTCTTAGTACCTCAGAAGTGTGTAATATTGAATTTAGTGTGCCTCATTGTCACAAAAAAGCCGAAATTGTTGTGACAATTACATTTAAAAACAAAAGCAAGAATAACTGTAAGAATATAGTTATAACTACAGGTGTGGGGATTCTGGTGGCCAAATGAAATAGACACACTGACAGACTGTCATATTCAGTGTATTCAGTAGGAAAAAGTCATAGTAAGGGGTTACTTATTTTTTCAGTATAAAATTTCGCTTGGGATAGAAGCACTTTCCTTCTTGGCCCATAAGAAAATGTGTATTTCTAAATTGTGTTTCTTTTCAGATATTTGTTTTCCAGCTTTGCTGGGATGTGCAAGTCACGCTCGGAAAGCTCTTGTGGTGTGCTCTGCCAAGAGACCCCACCCAGGAGACTTGTCACTTCGGACAAGCACATGGGAGGTGTGGGAGGCAGAGATCTCACCAGCTCCCTCCTTAGGACAGGATTTTATAACGGCCATTGTAGGGGAAAGAGAAGTTGCAGTGCAGCTGGACATTGTTTTGGTGGTTGGCTGTGCAGGGCTTTCCCCAGATGGCAGGGGAGGGTGTCTGAGTTTTGCAGTTTTACATGGGGCATACTGGAATAATAAAGAGCTCATAGACAATGCAAACTCGATTCTTTCTGTATTACAGATTTTAAGCAGTTTGAAGTATGGGCATTTTGAAAATGGAGGCAGGGAGGGAAATCACATCCTTACACTTTTCACTGGGGAAACTCTGGAAAAAAAATAAATCCAAATTACTTAACCAGTACAAACAAGCCTTTGTTTCACCACCTGTTCAAGTTTTGGGAAAGTTATCAATGGGAGGGCTTTGAAAAGATTGTTTCCTGATTGAAAGATGCATATCCTTAATTATATAGATATTTCAAGCTCTTACAAATGTGGGTGGCTGAACTCCCTGCTCGCCTTGGCCTGGGAGTTGTAATGAGATAGACTGGATGAGGTGCTGAGTGCCATGATTTAGATGTTAGGCTTTAGTTGGATTATAGGTTGGACTGAATGATCTTCAAGGTCTTTTCCAACCTTATCTATACTATGATACCATGATATGATGTGAGACAAGAAGGGACCAAGAAAAGAGGATTCCATGCTGCAGCTGGGTCTCCTCTCTCCTGTACATAATTTGTTGGGTTTTTTAAAATCATATGAAGAAAACCTTGTCCTTGTGTATAAAGATAAAAAATCCCCAGTCAATGGTATCAAGTATTTAACTTCTTATGTGTTTATTTTCCTCAGACCTCAGTACTGAAGAGAAGTTACGACGCTTGCAGGAGGAAAAGCTTTGTAAAATCTGTATGGCTAAAGATGTCTCAGTTGTCTTCATTCCCTGTGGTCACCTAGTTGCCTGTAAGGAGTGTGCTCAAGTACTTAATGAATGCCCTCTGTGTCGTACTGATATTATGAAAAAACAGGAAATTTTTATGTATTAGAGAAACACACAGCAAAACTGTCGTGCTGGATTATTGCTTTAGGTATGTGCAATATCATGTTAAAAGTGCATTTCATTCCAGTATGTGACCAGATGACACTACTTAGATTTTTCTGCTGTCAAAACTCTACACACATTTTAACACTTCACAAATTATTTTCCTTAAGTGATTTTTTTTTGTATGTAAAAAGCAATACTAAAAGACAAATATGTATATTTTGTAACTTCAATAACAGACCTGTTTTGGGAAAGCCCAAATGATGCAAACCTTTACTTATCATCATTCCTTTGCTTCACTTTGGTAGGACTTTTTAATGCAAATACAGTTGTATAAAGAGCCTGTCACTGTATAAAATTTGTAAGTTAATTTAAAATATTATTGTATACATGCATATTCTAGCTGAGACTTTAACTTCTTAAAAATGTTGTGTAAGATTGAAAATATGACCTTATTTCTGTAACTTTGATTGTGACACTTCAGAGAAAACACATGAACCTGCTGCTGCAACACTTCACCTTGTGTTTACTTCTGGTACTTGGTAAGTTTGTCTGTTTTGATAAATGTCTCCCTGTCTAATTTTTCTGGTTTAGAAATATAAACTGGCCTCAGTGAACTGAAGTTTTAGCCATCTGCTTTTCACAGAGATCCCTCTGTGCAAAAGATGTACATTAATTTCACTGACTTTTGAGAACCCAATAGAAATGCAGGTTTTATGTACCTTGTGCCCTTCAGTGGGCTCATTTTAAACTTGCAAATTAAGGATTATTCTAAAGAGAATCACCTTAAAATACTTAAACTTTTTCTTATTGGATTGATCCCTCACTTCCAATTAAAAAGTTATCACAGCTTTGTATTTCAGAACAGTTGTTTTATGATCATTCTTCTGAATTTTGTGTCTTTCTTATTTTGGGGTGTACTAATATGTTCTGTATATATGTTTTTATCTTTGAGTTCTACACACTGAGAGATTCAGAATATAGAATATACAGAATATAGTTTTTCAGATATTAAAAGTTTTAAAGCAAATATACAGAAATTTAATGTCTGCCTTTTCTATTTTTTTAAATCTGTGCTGTGTAATGTAAGGAGTATTTAAAATAAAGTGCAACCTAGTTGTTCCTTGATCACTTTGATTCTTACATGCAAAAAAAATAATTTATAACAGAAGCCTGCCTTCTGTTGTTTTTTGTTTTATAACTCAACTGTTATTAATTTAACCAGAGTGTTATAAAGGATAAATATATTTTAATTGGAGAGGAAATAAAATCTATTGTTTGTATAAATTAAAGTTGGTTAATTATAAATCTAATATACATTATTTTGCTACTTTTTTATGATAGAATTTTGCCTTAGGCATAGATGATGTCTAGAAATTTGTAAAGAATTCAATAGAGAAGTTTTATTTTGCCTTTCTGTGCCTTTGTGCAGAGGTAGTTCAGGCATACTGGGATTTTTCAGGACAGGCGTGGACTGGCAGTTCTGACAGGCTTCTTCCTAGCACCCTCTTTTCTGTGCAGGGAGGGTTCTGTGTCCCTTTCCTGGGAAATGGGGGGAGTTGTTGGCCCAGGAGCTGCTGTGCCCTGCCTGAAATAGCTCCTTTGGTGGAGCTGCAGACAGCGCTGGGCTGACCTGCTCAAGCAGATGGTTGGTACCTGACCTTGACCCGAGTCATGCCAGAGGCTCTTGGGATCAGCAGGACCCAGCTTGGCAGGGCAGCTCAAAAAGGTCTTGTCTGGGAAAGGGATGGACTAGATTTTACTGAAACTGGTGCAAAGCTAAATCCCAGTATGGAGTTGATTTGGGATGTAAATATTGTATGCAAACTGTCTCAGAAAAGCTGGGAAGTAGTTTCTAAATACCTTCTAAACTGAAACGGAGAGCAAGCACTGCCCAAGGAATAAGGAAGTAATGAAGCTTGGTAACTTTTAAAAGGTATACTTCTGTATCTTTATATACATATCCCTTAATGCAACTTTTAAATGAATATTAAAAAAGATATATCTACATAGCAATTCAAATTTTAGAGGGTTAAAAGCCTGTTAATGAGATGACAAAACAACTGCTGTGTAGGTTTAGGGTTTTTTAAAAACCCATATAATCAGAGTTCTATTCAGACTAAATGTGAAAAAATAATTAGCATAGTCATCAAATTCTGACAGCTTGAATTATAAAGATTTTTTTTTCAAATTACTTTGACTTTCAGTATCTTAAAGAAACGGAAGACATTCCATGGCCACCGATACTGGGCTGAGTGTTTAGAGAGAAATGAAAGATGCACATAATAAGAGTGGAAGCACAGGGGCCTTGAAAAGGAAGTTAGCAGCTGGATAAAGATGCCTTGGGAATAGCTTTAATAACAGTTACCTGGGAGCTGTGCACTACATTCAAAGTGACTTCCTTCCAGTGGCTGCTGTGTGAAATCTTTCTTCCATGTTATTTGGAGCAGCAGAGCTATTTGCTGCTCTGGGTACGTGGGACATTTACGAGGGCTCTCAGTAACACTTCCTGGAAGTGTTTGGAAAGCCTGGGGAGTGGACGCCTCTCTTGGAAGCAGAAGGCTAAGCCAAGGAAAGCCTGCAGTCAGTGTTTTTGTTACACATGTGGCTTTTTTCTCACTGCCTTGAAACATGGGGCCTGAAACACAATGACTTGCTGGGCTCCTTGCTGCAGCTCCTCTACAGAGATGTCGCTGTCTGGACTTTGTTTGTTTTGAGGCTTGATCCAAAGATCATAGCACAATAGAAAGTTTTAAAATTATGTATTATTACTCGGGGTTTGGTTGTTGGATTTTTGGTGTGGGCCTTTTTTTTTTTGTTTGGGATTTTTTTTCCCCTGTTTTGTTTAAACATTTCTTTTAACATTGCCTGGTTAGTTTTGACCACAATGCCCCAGTGTTTATTTTTGTTAGCTCTATGTGCAGTCTGAAGATACAGGACGAGTTTTCAAAGCATTGTTGTTAACCCAAGGGTTTTTAAGTTACCTTTTATGTTTGATTTTATTGACATTCACAGGAATTTAAATACAATGGGTAGTTGGAATTGCATTCTTGGTGGGAGGTTCACACAGGTGCTTCATTACCAGTTTGGTGCAGAGCAGCAGGATTTGGCTCATGAAGGGTGCTGGTCCTCTTCTCCACAGGGTCAGATGGGAAGAGCCAGTGTAGCAACATCCCCTTAATTCCTCATGGAACTGAAGTATGAGGGAATAATCCCCCTCTTACCATTTTTTGTGTGGTTTACATGTGTTAAGTAAACATGTTACATGTGTTAAGTAGCTTGAAAACTTGACCCAGAAGGTCTTTTCTCCCCCGTGGCACTGCCATGGCTTCAAACTGGCTCCGCCTGTTCAAAGTCCCTTCCCATCATTGCCGTTGTCACTGTGTCACATCACTCCAAGAGATCTCCAGATGCTGCTGTACAGCAATTAGTGCCCTGTAATTATAGTGTGGCTTTCTGTGAGAGGGCAAACAACCTGTGGTAACAAACAACCTGTGCTGAAATTCAGATTTTATCTGTAATTTTTTCTTAACCAAGAATTCCTATTGAGCAATACTGACATCAACTTACAGTCCAACTATGAGTGTTAACTCAGAGAACATGGCTCTGTGACTAACTTATCAAGAAACTTGCTTTTTTCACAGGACAAGAAAGAATACAGTATATATTCAGTTATAAATGGCGTGGATAAACAAAACCCCGGGGAAAATCTGGGGCAAAATGGTATTAATTACATTGTGAGTAGATCATATTTCAAGGTGGGTGAAAACTACTTGGTTGCTTTGGGATAATTATTCATTCACAGTTTTATAGCCTGGCTAGCTATTGATGTGGGATGAGATAAATTGCTTGCTGGAAATGTCTCGGAGAGGTACTTGACTTAGGGTTTTGCTCTCAGATTGAATGCTGATGCTTACTATCAAAAAAACCCCACATTTGCAGAGTCCCACTGTGAAAATATCTAGAAGAATCATTACAATAATTGCTGAAAAGCCAGGTTGAGTATAAATATGCATGGTCACCTGCAAATTTTGGAGAGTGAATTAATCTAACTTTCAGAGATTAACAAGAGAGCATTTAAATTTATTCATGTTACGTCTTTTTGATCTTATGAAGCCAGATCTTGCTGGAAAACTCTTGACACAATTTCTCTTATGTAACTTAATTTTGCAGCATATGATGAGAAGTCATCACTTAATCCAAATAGTTAATCTCCTGAATACAAGCTTTTCAAAACTGGATGTCAAGCCCCACTCATCTCTTCCTTTTAACTCTTGTGTAACAGAGAGAGGCTTCTGAGTTCAGGTCTGACTTTACCTCCCTGTCCTGCACACCTGACCCGTGTGATGTTACTGGAGTCACTGTGGGAGCTCTGTCAGGAGGGTACAAGCCACCAGGAAAAAACTGTTGCTTCAAATGGGTGTTTTTCAAAATGGATGTGCCAAAAATAACAAAAATTCGACTCCTACCTCCGCATCACAATCTAGCATTTTTTATAACTTAAATAACACTTGCTTTGTAAAGGCTTAATTGGCAATTGCAAGTTTCTTTTAGGAAGATCCATATTCCAGCTTGGAAGCTTCACCTCTGTTGGAACCAGAGCTACAGGGAATGGTGATACGGGTGTGCCCTGAGCAAGGGGGGGTGGGAATCACTGTCCTGGGTGTTTATGGTGAGCATCCAGGTGTGCCCATTGCCACAGAGGGGAAAACACTTCAGTCACAGCTGCTGCCACTGAGGCTTTGCAGGACTGCAACTGTATCACACTGAAGGAAGTTGCAGTCTAAAAAAAGTATTTTTATCTTAACGGTTTTGAACATCTGTGCAAGCCACCAAGATGTCATAAACTGTTGTTTTCCTTGCTACTTGTTATACATTGTGCCACTTAAAAAAACCACCTTAATCACAGCTAATGGCAAGATCACACTTTGCTTTGCTTCCACCTCCCACTGAGTCAGAACTGAGGAAGCAGAAATGGCCTTGAGCCTCAGACACAACTGGCACTAGAGGGGACTTACAAGAAACACAGTCTGAAAGAAACCTTGAAGTTGGTTGATGGTGAAATCTAAACCAAAGGAAACTGTGTTAGGGAGATAGATATAGGACCTTGAGAATGTGGTAGGTCAGCCCCAGAAAACCATACAAGGTTATTGTCTGAAAAAGTAATCTGTTCCTTCATCTTATCTGTCAGTAACAACCCCCCATTGCCTACACTCCTTTAAACTTCTAACTTCCAGCATCATCCAGTGTCATCATCCAAACCTTGTGCTGGCCTGCACACACAGGGGAGACCTGTCCCATTCATTTGATGGTGGATTTTCTTCAAAGCTTAAACGTAACTATTTAATTTGTTGTTTATAATTGTTTTACTTTATAATCTAGGACAGAGGTTGAGCTGAATAACAATGTTTCTGTCTCAGTTCCACTCTAACTTCACCTAACCACAAGCCAGCCTCCTTCCTCCCCTTTTCAGGCAACCCCTGGCTCCATGTCAGTCTCAGGAGGACTGGAGCCCTGAGAAATCCAACCAGCTGAGAACTGCTTTCTGTTCCTGATGGGTGAGGCACCCTACACATCCAGAGTAGGATGTAGTTTCACTGGTTTCTAGCTGTTGCTCAGGTAAAGCTGCTTCCCCTGCTGAGTGCTAGTTGTTGCTGTTTGGCCTGCTTGACCTTATTTCAGTTCTTGGCAGCTTCTCACCCCAACCCTTTTCTATCACACGGGCTGTTCTTTGCTGCTTTTAACCAAGCCCTACCACTTGCCCAGCTTACCCAGTTTGAAACATGTTCCTCTGGTTCCTGTGCTTCCTCCTCAGACTTTGTCACTAATGGTGTCATAGTGCCTGACTCATGACCCCTCTGTCTGGACTTAGCTACAGGACACCAGTATGTCTTGCCTGTGTCTTCCAAAACTTCCATCTATGTGGAAGTTGGGGCAGATTGTGTCCTGGATCCAAGAGAGGTGGCCTGGATGGTCCTTCCAGGGTCCTGTATGAAGGGTGAGGTGATGCCTCAAGTGAAAGTGACTCCTCCTGACTGAAGCCAGAGAAGGGCTTTTCATTATTTCCTACCAAAACCTGGTGTGCCCTTCACACTTTGGTGACGGAACTTCAAAATGTGACTAAGGGACTTTTATCTCAGGGAACGAGATGTAGCAAGAGCACCTCACCCGAACAAGGGAATGAGCACAGGGCTTTGGGTAACGAGCGGCACTGAGGACTGAGTAAAGCTCCTATAATGCAATTAGCAGGAAGACATCTGCGACTTACTGGGGTTCTGTTCATTTCTAGAGCTGATAACGAAGGGGAGTTAAAACTTCTTCCTGGTGGTACAGAACAAACTGTGATTCTGTGCTCCTTTACAAGTATGAGAATCAAAGAAAATTCAGGCATGAGTTAGGTGTTCTGGAAAGACCTGGAGAGAAATAAGGGCACACAAGGGAGACTTACATAAATGGCAAAAGGAAGAAATTATTCACAGAGAAAGGCCGAAGGAGCTACTGATCTGCAATCTCTCTCCTGCAAATTATGGGAAAGTAACCCATTTTTTGGTTTTTATTTTTGTTTCTTATGTAATAGCTCATCTTCAAAAGGATTTAGAACATATTTCCCTAGAGTGACTAAGCCAGTTTCAAAAACCTGGGAAAAAAGTCTGACTAGGAAGACTGCTTTTTCCCTCTGTACCCACTCAAAAGATAAAAAGATGGCCGTGGCTTATTCAGTACAGGCCATCAAAGTTATCATCTCACCTTGGAAGGAATCCAGTACGTATACAAATTCTGGTTTGTTTTCCAATTATCATAAGCAAAATCTAAAAACAAAAAAGTAAAGGATTGTGGGTGTTGTAATTTTTTGTTTGTTTTTTTGTGGTTTGAGTTTTTTGTTTTGTTTTAGTCTGGTTTGGGGTTTTGTTTGTTTTTTTTAATAAGAGAAGAGGAAACGGAATGGCAGAGGGGGTTCCTATTCTGCTGCCCTCAAAGAAAAGGAAGCAGCACGAGAATGAATCTCCTGCTTGGAAGAATGAATCAGCCATCTGGCACCTCGCATTTATTCTGATCTTCTTTAGTGGTGAACTTCTGGCCATTAATTCAGCCATGGAATTGGTACCTGCCCTCTCCTTGCTCAGTTTCCTAACTCTGTGACTGACCACAAAGCTCCCTTTGGATCGGGCATAATAAAAGTGCCTGTTGTAAAGTCTCTGTTAAATCCTCTCCCAATTGGGCTCAATATCAGAAATGGTGGACTTTGAAGCTCCTAAAGAGTGGCTTTTATGAAAAAGATGACATAGTCCTGTAGAATATTTTCTCCTAGTTTTTCACAGAATTTCTTTTCTATCAGATATAAAACCTTTCTAGGCAGGTCAGAATTTAAAATACGTATCTCTGTTTCCTTATGTTTTGATAGCACTTATCTTTCTTTTACAATTTTCATTGTATTGGAAAGGATACTTAGGGTGCTAAAACTATACAGAAGCTTCAGGATGTTCTTTTTTTTTTTCTTTTCCCCCAAAACCTGAACAGATGGTAGAAGCCCATTCTGGAATTGTTCTTAAAAAGAAGTGCTGTGCTTGTAGAGGAACTGCTTTTCATCTCACCTTCCTTGTTGTACCAACTGGAAGGCTCAGTCTCAGAAGCATGATCAGTTCATGGGGACAATGCAGAAGTTAGGCTCCTCAGAAGGTCAGTTCGGTCCCTCTTAAGGTGAGAAATCCTCCCAGGGCACAGCGGACTTAAAAAATCCCCATTTTCTGACCACTGGAGCAGAGCAGAAACCTTCCCGGCCTCACAGGAACTCCGGGCACCTTCAGTTGCACCGACTGAATTGCTCCTCTATTTGTTCTCTAAACAGAGCCTGAGAAATCATCCGGTTTGGGGGAAGTTAAACCAGTCCCTTAGAAAACAAGTGTCCCTCCACCCTTCTCTGATGAGGCAACAATTTTGCTAAACCAGCAGCCGGTCAAACAGCTGAGTGAAACAACTGGGAGGGAGGAAATGAACCGGGGAGTGCAAAACCCTTTACGGCAAGATCTGTGACCAGTGGGTGGTAATATGTCTGTGTACCTGGAGTCACATCTCCAGAGTGTTTCCATGTTTTGTCACAGGTTTAAAAATGCAAATTCTGCCGTTTGAGTCAGGACAGTGTTATGGATCTGGGCTCCCAAGGCCTGAGTCAGCTCTGCAAATGGGTTGAGCTCTCTGCCATGGCATTGTCAGCACTTGCACAGTAATTCCTTCAGAAACACACCTTAAAAACTATGTCACATTTTCTTCTGTTAAACATATTTGCCTAAAACCTCTCAGCTGTGAATTCAAGTGTGAACTCCAGTGATTTTGGACTAGACCAGTATCCGACACGCTGCTGTGCCTGGATTTCATGCACAGCTGACTGGAGCTGCCTCAGTGCTGTGCTCCTGCCAGCTCCCACAGCAAACTGCTGTAGCCTTGCGAAGCTTTGGATTGGAGCTGTAGTATGAGTTAGTCCTACTGCATCTCCAGCAGAAGACACGTCACTGGGATTCTGTGTGCAGGCAAAATGTTGTAGTTTATTTTCATGGAAAAGTTGTCTATCCAGCAGCTGCCAGAAGTTGACTTTGTACAAGGAAGGCACAGATGGATCCAGCTCCTTTCCATCTATTTCTAAGTGCCAATTTACAATTGTATATCTCATGTTAAAGGCTTAATTGAGGATCGGGATTTTTTTGTTTGTTTTGGTTTTTTTAATGCACAATTCTTCTACAATTTCCAGGCAGACATTATTGGATACACATTAAAGATCAGCAGCAGCAGCACCTGTAGCTGTAACTGAAACCGTGAACATCGTTGTATGACTAGGCATTCAGGAGACTATTTTAAAATGTTCCCTATAAGGGAATGTTTCTGCTTTTTTTTTTTTCTCTTCACAATCTTGACAAGAGGTACAAAAACATTCTGAAATACGAATTCAAGCTATGTGTACATTTTTGTAAGCCTCTCATGTATCAACTGACAGATTGTACCTAGAATTCTTAGGTGACATCAATTTATGTTATATTCTTTTAATTCTAAACACTCCTTATGTGATCACAGTTGCCATTTTAAGCATTATTTGCTCTGTGGACATCTCATCCTAGTTTTTTAAGGACTGGAACCAATGGATATTGATAGGCAGGTGAGCAGTCTCTCAGCTTAGTGCCTGCTTAGTTATGCCAATGCTCCCCTCAAAATTAAACGTAGGTAAACACAAGAGGGTGATTAGGGACTAATTACCAGGACAAAACTATTATTGTGCTGACTGATCTAAATATAAGCTTACGTGCAACTATTCAGCATGAGTAATGCGCTTAGCATTACACAATACAGAGAAAAAAACCCCATGTGTCACAAACTGTATTATCTGGTTACTGTAAGAGTTCTGTGCTGCTCACATGGATTGCTTCGGGCTCCTGTGACTCCTCATGCAGGGAGAAAAGGAATCGCGCTCGGAGCCCAAGAGCAAATCCTCATTTAAACAGGGAACGCACTCGGTGACGGGCAGAGAACGAGCGCGTTTCAGGAGGGCGCTCCCTCGGTGCCGGCAGCCCCGGGCGGCGCTTCCCGGGACCAGGCAGGACAATCCCCGCGGGCGGCTCGGCTTCCCCGGGGCACAGCGCGGAGCGGCCACCGGATCCCTGTGGAACGGCGCCGAGTTCTTCCCCAAATTACTCCAGTGTCGTAAGGCCTGGGGTCTGCGTGCAGCCAGGCACGTCCCGCCGGCTCCGCCCGTGTCCCGGCCCTCGCTCGTTCCCAGGCCGAGCCGAGCCGGGTCCGTGCCCTGCTCCCGATCCCGCTCCCAGCCCGGGGTCGCTCCCGCCCCGCGCATGCGCAGTGCCTTGTTTACCCGGCTCCAGCGGCGGCGCC
>WEKX01005087.1:209449-253202 GCA_013390025.1 Pitta sordida
CTGGGCCGCGCACAGAAAATGGTGGGGCCGCCGCCGCTGCCCCGGGGCCGAGTGTCGGGGAGGCCGCGCAGGGGGGACTCGCACCCCTGACAAGCGCTCGCCGGGCTCCTTTCCTCCTGCTCCCCGCTGCCCAGCCGCCGAGTTCTTCCTGCCAGCCCGCTCCCGGCGCCTTCCCAGCGTAGGGAAGTGCCCAGGGATCGGGGTTTCTCTCCTCCCTCTCTCCTCCCGGAGCTGGGGCAACTCCGGCCGCCCTTCCCCGTGACTGGGCTGGCGGGACCGGGCACCCTCGGCCCCAGCGAGGACGTGGGGACTGACCTGCGCCTTCCCCCCCCTTCTCTTCGCTGCCCCTTCCTCCCCCCCCGGCCCAGGCGCCCAGCTCGGGGAAGGCCTTTGTGGGGCGAGTTTTCCCCTCCGAGTGACTTTGCCCGAGCTCCTCGGCGGCTGCCCGCGAAGAGGAAGAGTTGTGGCAGTTTCCGTTCGGCTTCCTTTATTTTTATTTTTTTTTTTTAAAGAAAGGGCGCTTGCCAACTCGTGCCGGGGCCGCCCGATGCCGGGAGCCGCGTGTTGCTGGATCCCCGCTGGGCTCTGGCCGGCCGCGGCGGGGGAGGGAGGGGAGGAGGAGGAGGAGGAAGGAGAGAATGCTCCTTACTGGGGGGTTTTGGCGCCACTTTTGTTTTAGATAGTGCTCCTCTGCCCCCTCCTCCTCGGCACGCACTGAACTGAGCTGAACCCTGCCCAGGTAGGAGGCGAGACCTTTCCTGGGGTTTCTCTTTTCTGGGCGCTTATTTTCTTTACACGGATTAAAAATACGGACGTAGTTGTTGCCGCGGTGAGGGACGGAGGGACAGGGGAGCGGATGGCCGGGCTGGGAGGCCCCTGTTTTCCGGGAATTCCTCTCCCTGCCCGAGTGCATCCCTGGCCCTGCTCCGCTCTGCCTCCATGCCCTCCTCTGTCCTGCGAGCCTTGTGTAATCCCTCTGTCCCGTGGAAATCCGGGACCCACCGACCTAGTTGTTCGGGTTTTTGTTTTAATTTTTTTTATCCCCCCCTCCCCTCCGGCAGAGCGGGCGCGGAGGCGCTCGGGGCCCCTTTCGCCGCTTTTATTTATTTATTGTCCCGCTCCTTCTCGGCTCTCGCTACTGTTGCCTTCGCCCGGGATCCGGCTTTGGGAGCTAATACTGCAAAGTTGAGATCACCGGCCACTCGGCTGCTCTAGTTGCTGGGGAAAGGGTGGCGGCGCGCGTTTTGTATTTTTTAATGTTGTTAATTACCGTTTGGCAGCCCGTTCCCGCTGTGACCCCGCGCTGTGCCCNCTTCCCCCGGGCCCCCCCGGCGCTCCGCTCCGCTGCTGCGGGCGAACGGCAGGAAAACGCCTTTTGGATCGCTTCCCTCCAAACCCTTGCACGGCCGCTTTCGTGCTCTCCGGGAGTTTTGTTGAATCCCGTTTTAAGTGACCAGGAACGAGAGTTCCTGGCGTTTCCTGCGTTGAGGTGTTTTACCAGCGTAGGTCGTGCTGTTAACTCTTGCCAGTTCGGTCTCCATTTGTGATTGATCGCTTCTTTATCGTTTGTAGTGCTTGGCCGTTTCAAACAACTTTCCTCCTTTCTCGTATTCTTTTTTCCTGAATTCAATTACCTGTTATTATTCCTGGAGTGTTTATCTGTTGTTGGACTGTCCCAAGACTTGCAAAACAGCCATGTGCAGACTGGCTGGTTATGTGCAGGTAAATAAATACCATGGGTGATTGTGCAATTGGCTGTCATTAATCTCTGTCATCTTGGTATCACTTGCCCGTTATCCTTAACTCATAATTTTGTGGATAAATCTTGATGGTGATCAGTCACAGACCCACGGTACCACAGATCTTGTGGGTTCTTTAGCGGGTAACAGAGTTTCTTTTGCCTTATAGCCGTGATAACTGTTTCATTCCTAAATAAAGCCTTGTGTGAAAAGGCAGCTGCCCTGCTCTTACCATAAACCTGCATCTTTTTGCTGCTGGAGCTGAATGGGGCTGACTGATTAGGCAAAAACTAAGAAAGCTTCAAAAATGTACAAAGGAAAAGAATATTAATTGAAACCCATCTCTACCAGATAGACATCTTTGTTCACTGATGGGGCTCGTGTTGGTCCTCCTTGGCAAAACTAGGGACATTTTATGGTGTTGGCTGCAGGTGGGCTTTGGGCAGCCTGTGAGACAAACACCTGAATTTCTCTTGCTGTTTGTGTTGCCAGCTGTGGTGAACTTAAGGTTGGCTGTTGTATAAACTTAAATTCAAACAAGTGGAAAACAGACAAAAACCCGGGCCTGGGACCGGGGAATGGGAGAGGCTTTAATCTTCTTGTGGTACTTCCCAGCTCTCAGGTAACTCTGAAGTTACCTACTTGGGCTGGAGTTATGTTTTTGGAGCTTTTTAAGGCATTTACAGTTGCAGGAAGATAATACTGAATAAAGTCAATAATCAGTGGAATGAGCAAAGGTTGTTAAATTTGTATTTAAGAAGTTAAAATACATGTCCAGCTCTCCTCTTTCACATGTAAAGTCTTGATGTTTTGCATCTGGAAGCTGAAATTGGTTTGAGTTGGTTCAGACCAAGGATTCTGTGGTACCTTTAATATATTTTTAAAAATTGGGTTCTGTGAAATGACAAAAAAATTGGTAGGCTCATAGATTATTTAATAAGTTCTTTTAAAAATGCATTGTATTACTTGAATAGCATTCCATTTTAAAAATAGGATTATTCAATTAGCCGGCTGTTAATCTAACTCAAATTCCGTAAGTATAACACGTTCCAGCTTCATGTGTTTCAGTCTTTTAAGTGTGCACAGTGAAATTATTTCCACTTGAAAAGAGCGTAAATAGAATTGTCAGTTAAATACTCTCTACTTGTACTTTGTTTCAGTGTAACTTACCAACAGCAACTGATTTTTTTTTAAAAGTCATGTAGACAGCTTCTCTTGAATATTACATGCTACTGCAATCTCCTGGAGAAAATAGCTGCAGGCAACAAACCACTTGAAAGTTCCATGCTCTTGGTGGTGGGAGCAACTCTGTTAGACTTGGTTAAGTCATTAAATGGTGTTGGCACATCAGAGCTTTGTGAACTTCTTAAAATTAGATTGCTCTTTGTCACTTATGGTTCAAACTTCAATGATTCGAGAGTCCTCGTTCATCATTTTCATTTGCTGTGTTACTGTCTTAGTTATTTCGCTGCAGGCAACTATAGGAGAGATTAGCTTTTCTGAAACTTGTTAGCTAACAGAAACAGGTTATATGTTTTACAGAAAATTAAAATGCTTTTGTAGCTTATTTGCACCAAATGGATCCCCAGAAATAAGCAAATATTTCTGCTGGTTACTTGTGCTTGTTGGTTGTGTAACTGGAGTGCTGTGTTTTGTCAGGTGAGGTGAGGTTGCAGACTCAGTGTGGGCTTTCCCTGCAGTGTGGCCATTGAATCTTTGATTACTTTGAAAATTTAGGAGAATATTGTAGGTGCGAATTTCCAAAATGGTTCTGTTGGGTTTTGGTGGATGTTGTTTTGTTTGTCTTTTTGTGTGTGTGTGTAATTAAAAAGCATACTGGAAAGAGGAATGTGTTGTTGATTGCGTCTCTGTCAGCAAGATGTGAGAATTTCCAAGACGTTCATCTGCTGCGGTACTTGTTATGTCATGGAAAGAAGTGATTGATAGCAGCCATGAACATACCAGTTTATTACTCTTAAATAAGCTCTGCTCACTTTCTCAATATCACTTAAATCATTCACATTCTGAAAACCTCACCTTCCTCATTTGAGGATCATTGACAAAGAAGAGAGATTGAAATGATAATTTAGTCCTTGGGAAACTGAGGTGAGCAGGGAATTGGTGTTTTAGGTTGGGAAATAAAAAGCTTGCTAACTGCAAATCTGTGGAAGAACGGAAAGAGCTGTTTTCCATGTGCCTCACAAAAGCTTAAATACATATATACAGGCTTATTGCTGGGCTCTGGGTTCAACGCCACCCAGCGCTTTGCATAAATTGCCCTTTTAAAATCAGAGGGTAAGTCAACCCAGGAATCCTTCATAGTCCCAGTGCTCTGATGTCACTGGCACAGTGCTGCGCTCTGGGCTGCTCTGGGCGTCCTTGCCCCTCCCGCGCCTCTGTCCCTCTCCGCGCTCCCCGAGCACTGGCGCGGCACCGACCGGCCCCGGGACGGGCCGCGCCTGCACCGCCTGCCCCCGGGCCCCAGGGGGCGCCCCGGCGCGGGGCTGCGGGGACCGGGAAAGGGAAAGGGAAGGGTCCGGGAGCGCTCCGGGTGCTGCACCTGCGGGACTGGCGCACCTGGGCTGGCATTGCTCCTGAAAGACTGTGTGGAGCAGTGAACCAGTTAAACCCTCCTAGTGAACAGATTCGGAGACTAGCCCAGTGACTTCAGTTGACGTTTTATATTAGAAAAAACTGTCTCCTTGAATAAAGTTCTGTGTCCTTGTGATTTAAGGGTAAGCCTTGAAATCCGGTGTGACTTTTGACAAGGTCAGGTATTACTTAGGAGTGCTACAGTGCTTCTGTTTTGAGAGTTGAAGATCAAAGATGTAGTTTTAATCGTATGTTATTTTAACTACTATTTAGTTTCCTTATGTATTCTCATCTTTCAGTTCATAAAAATCTGGTAAAATTGGATTTTTTTAAAAAAATGAGAATAAACGCCAAGTAGGGGTTACCCTCATTTAGACCATCACCGACAATAGTGGGGCTGGTGCTGATTTGTAGAAGTTGGGAAGCCTGAGGGGCTGGTACCTGGCCAGCATCTGTCTTAAGATGTCTCAGTGTCCAGGTATCAGCACACGACTCTGTTATTTTTCCTTGATCCTCTTGGTTTGGTGGGTGGGATCACTGGGACTAGACCAGAATCCTACATATGATGGGTTATGCCAGTTTTTAGTGCCGCTGTATTTCTAAGTGTTATACTGTTAAAATCTCATGGATACATGAGATCTTGAGAAGAAGGGAGAGTGAGACTTGTGTTTCTTGAACATTTTCTGAGATTTGCCACCCAGTTTTGGAGGTAGGAATGTGAGCAGATTTGGTTATCAGGGTATCCCAATAGCTGCTTTGTCCATGTATGTACTTTATTTTTGTCTATTCTGGACCTTTTTTTTTTTATTGTGTAGCTGGCTATGACTTCCCTCTTTGGAGGACTTTTACAAAAAAAAGAGTATGATGGGAAGAGTGAACAGATCTAAGAAGATTGGCATGTATAGGAGGGTAGATTGTGATCTGTGATTGAGAAGTTAATCACGATAGCTACCCAAAAAAGTATCTGAGAACATGTTGGTTGTTTTCTTTGGTGGTGTAGGTTTGAGGGTTTTTTTGGTTGGTAAGTGAATGGCTTTATATCTAATGGCTTATTAGCCCTGCCCTTACACAGCTTTTTATGCATTTTAATTTTCTATGCTTTATTTCAGTAAAGGCTTGTCATTGCATTAGGGCAGGGCAATATGTGTGACACCAGAAGTCAGTTTGTTTCCTGCAGCAGTTTTTGGGAAAGGCCCCCTGGATGACTCGTGCAACCTTCTCCTGAAATCGTGTCCAGTAAGGCCAGCAATTTGTCCAGTCAATTTTTTAATGTCTCAGGATGGAGTTTCACAGTCTCTCTTGCAGCCTGTTACACTGCTGTTATTGGAAGGTGCTTTTTTATTTCAAGTCTTATGGTCATCTTAAATTCCTGTGAAGGTTCATGCCTTTCCACCCCTCCGCGTATGTTTGGAAAGTATTCCTTGCTTATGCAGACTTGGGAGCCCGATGTCTTGATTTAGAGATGGTGGTAGGTTTTTTTTAATTTGGAGTTTTTGAAAAAGAGAGCAAAGTAAATGGCTGCTGAATGACTTTTTGGTGCCTACAGTCCTCTTCCCTCTGGTTGCGTTTGCTGCCTTTATCCTTCACCTGCTGTCCATGCTCAGGCTTCACTGGTGCACTTATGACAGGCTTGGAAATAAAACTTCCTTTCCTAAGCATTTACTTGTTCACTTAAGTGTCATTCATACACTAATCCAAATGAATATTTTTCAATCTTCACATTTAAGCAGTGATATTTTTATTCCTTCTCATAAGTATTATTTCTAGAAATCTACAGTGCATTTGAAACTATGGTAACCAGAAAGGAAATCTGCACAAGTGTCTCTGGGATTTGTGCTATAGGTCTGTTGTTACTTGCCTACTAAACAGTTGGCTAAAGAAAAGGTGGAACTGGCTTTTGCATGTTGGTTTACTGAACATGGAAATGGTTTATTAAGGCAAATACTTGAATGACACTGGAAAGTTTTGGGGTTCTTGTCTTTGCATTTGTCTTCAGTATTCTGTTTAAGCTGCTCTGTTTTATTAAGCACAATTCCATTTGAATTGCTTTGATTTGCTGTTTTTTCAAAACTGATGTTAGTATTTGTTTCATTTTAAAAATATTCATCAATTAGAAAGTGCTGCTGATGCAGCAAGGTGTGTGTGCTGTGTTACCACTGCTGTGACACACAGCACATTCTGTACACAGACCACCTGTGGCCTGACAGTTGAAACATAATCAGAAAAAAAATCAGCCTTTGGGCATTTTATTTCTCTTGCTGCATTTCATCATCCGTTATTCTGCCCAATTTCTATTCAGCAGTGGTTTTGTGAAAGTTAATAAACCTTTGTAATACTTGAGGTATGTTTGTACCTCAGAGCAGTAGTTGCTGGTAAGCAAAAATTTTCAGAGGTGGAAAGACAGATTATATGCATCAGTGTGATATAAAAATACCAAAGACATTTTTAGACGCTTCCAGTTTAATAGTCCTGGATAGAAGAAAATACAGAAAGTTACCCTCTTCTTACACAGTAGGTCACTCATTAAGCTTCTTTGTATTCACCCCCAAATGCAGTAACAGTCTCTGTAAAATTGAATTCTTAAGGGTTTTCCTTTTCGTGCAAGGGGTTATAAACTATGCAACGCATACCTTGCATTCAAAACTGGTTAGGGAAGTTTTGTTTACAGGAGAGGATTTAAGCATTCTTGCATGGTTCTACAAATGGGCTTAGTCTTCCCCTATCTCCAGTGAAGAGAAGTGTGGAAAAATTCTAATGGTTCTTTTGGATGCAAGATTGAGCTGATGTTCTTGGTAGCTTGGGGATTTAAGAGATCTACTGAAGTTTTTTGGTTCCTTTACAATAAGCTGTATTAGTTAGTACATAAGGAATTAAGCATCCCAGGAGATCGAATAGGGCTACCAGGAGGAAGGAAAATACAGCAAGGAAGGTGGGAAAGGTAGGAAAGTGTAAGAGTATGTTGATGCTTACTAGAGTAATTTTAAAAATACGTTGTGTGTCCAGTTCTGTCACCATCACTTTATTTCTGTTCTGGCATATGTTGGAGTTACTGGATGCATGAGTATCTGTTAGTAATGGCTTTAATGTACAAACTGGATTTTGGAGTACGTTTTCCTGTCAGATGTGGAAGGTGCAAATATTTGTCTTTAATGTTTGAGTTAGGAATTAAAAAATTAAACATTCAAAGTTTTTGGAGGAGGATCTGGAGCAGAGAAATCCGTCTAGCAATCCATTGAAAATGTAAAGTTTTTCAGTGAGGGTAGTGGTGGAGACACTGGGTACTTAACTGACATGAAATAACACAGTTGGGCAGTTATGTAAGTGGAAATAATTTTTGAACATAACTCTGTTTCCTCCCTCATTCATGGTGTTCTTCAGTGTTTGTTCATCTCAAACTGCTGGAGATGAGCCTTCCCATGTCACAGGGCCAGGTCCATGGGGAGCTGCTATTTGTGGGGTGATCCTGTCTCTGTGTTCTGACTGTGTGTTCTGTGTTTTCTGCCCGTTTGAAACCCACGGGTGAGCTGGTTTCAGCAGCTAAACTGTGGAGGAGTTTTCTGTGGGTTGTATCCCTGTGGAGTCAAATGGGTGCTGCCTTTGCATGGGAGAGAATGGAGGAGCTTTTGGCCAGTTGGAATACGGGAGTATTCAGTATTTCAGTAGTTGGAGGGTTGTATCAGTTACCGGGTCCAACAGTAGGACAATGTTTTCTGTAACTGTAGGACCAGGAAAAGAAAACCTTATTCCTGCTCTTATCTACTTCTTGTCTACCTGCCCTTACTCACAAAAACCATTCGGGTGATGCACCACTTCCAATGTACATAGTACTCTCATCTCTGCAGTGATCTGCTTTTTTTACCCCCCTGGAATGTTACCAGGTCTGTCATAGATCAATTAGTGCTCCACAAGGAAATTCGGGACTGCAGTTGATTTGCATTAATTTATGCAGGCAGGAAGATCATGTACACTTTTCTTTGGTTTCAGTCTGAGTGCTGGTTAGAAGTTGTGCAGGTGTTACTGGGAACAAGATGGAAGAGGTAAGAGAAGATTTTAGGAACAGTTCTAGAAGATTTTTCTCCCCTCAAGATTTTCCTCCAGCCTTGTCATGGTTAATCAGATGCTGTTGTCAAAACCCCTGCTAGACCTCCTCCTTCAGCTGGATGCTTCCCAGGCTGTTGTGGTTAGATCTTATTATGAGCCTTTGCACTCTGGAGTTCTCTGTGGGTTATGGAAGCTGCAGTGCCAGTTCTGTACATGAGGTCTGGCTTTGGCCTGTTTACAGGATATGGACCATCCTCTGCAGTGATCCCATCCCTCCCTGCTTCTGAGATTTTGGGGGTGTGCTGAGGCTATAGGGGTCATTTCCAGGAGTACCTGATCATTAAATCAGACATGCCCTTCTTTAATCTGATAAAATATTAATATTGTCCTTCAGAGATACTGACAAATGCCTGAACATGTTGCTTGCCTCTCTTTACCTCACTTTAGGCTCAGTTCAAGCCATTTTCTTTTTTTCCACTCTTGGCAGAAAGCTTGCAGTGTGTTTTTTACAGTCTGTAATCCTAGCTAAGATGTTGGCTTTTCCTTAGATGTTGGAAAGAGCTTTATTGTTGATTAACCAGAAATTACACTGGGATCCATTGCCTGATTGCTCACCATTATAGAATTTAGATCTGGGAAACCAGGGTGTTGTAGTCAGAACTATGGTGTGTTGTAAATAACCTGTTCTGTGAAAATTGAACTGACAGCTACACTGTAGGCTGTGATTCTGCTTTGTAAAGTTGTATCAGAAATACGAGACAACAGAGAAGTCACATTTACAAGGTTTTTGGAGGTTTGTAGATCATTTTAGGATCTACAGAGGTGTATAGAGATATGAGGTGTTCAGTATGTTCAGCCGTGTTAGATTTGGAGTTTCTGTTTTGGTGTTGGATTCCTAGAAGGCAGAGGGCATTGGTTCTCCCCTGTTTCACAGGTGCTCCTTGGAAGGACTGTTGTGAATTTTGCTGCAATTGCCTGAGCTCTGTTTCTCCTTACTGCTGTTGAAATGTTTCTGTGGGACTTCCCTGCTTGGAAGCATGCCAAAATGAGTGTGTGGGAAGACTTAATACTTGCTACTTACATAGCATTTTGTATGTTCAAAGTCTTCTGCAAATATTAACTAATCTTTATTTAGCAATTGAGCCCAACTTCTGTCAGTATAAATCAGCAACAGCCAGTTATGACCCCTACTTTTTTTGATGTCGAAAGAAGAAAATGCTGTAACTAGTACAGTAAGAATAATCTTTATCATCTTATTAAACTACCAGTTTTTGTCACTCCGCACTTCTGGCTTCGTGTGTGTAGAGCAAAATTGTGAATAGAGCGTAGTGCAGCTCTTCAGGAGGTCTGTGTGCTGTAGGATGCTGACTGCTGGAAGGAATGGCATTGCATTCATTTTGTGTGTGGTATTTAAAGCTTTTCTGTGCTATTTTTTGTTTCTGGGATATTAAGGTTTATTTCTTTCTAGTCTGGGGAGCTGTAGCATATTTGTAACAACTAATGGTCTGAGAATAATGTTCATTCTGATCTTGTTTGTTAAGAACTGTCGAATCTTAAAACGTGGTCTTAAGTTGAAAACTCCTGTAATTACTTAAGAGTATACCTGTACTAAAAAGTTACTGAGGTTTGCCCTGCTTGTGTTCTGGCATTATAAATGCCTCTTTTCAGTTAACTGATATGTATGAATTGTCATAGCAGTTGTATTTAATTAAGCTGTTAGTGTTTTAGTTATGGCAGGGTTCTTGCAACACCAGACCCCAAGTATCTGTGTATGTTTCAATAGGATCCCATACTCTACTTTGAAAATTACTGTTATGTTGGTTTTTGTCGATGTGTTTGATCAGCTGTAAAAGACTGGAGTGTTGTACAGAAGTCTTTTCCAGGATCAATATTTCCAGGACCTTCACTAAGTTGAAGTTTTTTAAGAAAACTAGTTTTGTACAAAAATGAGAAGTGTTCATAGGTATCCCAAGTTCAGGCCTACTAATGTTCTAGTAATTCTTCTGATCTTAGCTATAGTGGACAAAACCTGTATTTCTATATAATTATTGTCTGACAAAACCTTAGTCTAAACATCTTTGGGATGAACACAAACCCAAAATTTTTTCGTTTGTTTCCTGGTCATAACGTGACTTGTGGAAGCTACACAGCTCAATGTAGAAATTATTTAGAAACAGAACTAGTTCTTATTATGTGCTCTTAGATTATTAAACTACTCAGTGGTGAGTGCTGTGCATAACCGAATAAACCTAGTTCTGGCTTTATATGGAATAACTGTAGATTCTAATTGGGTCTCATGTGCTGAAGAAACATTGTAGTAGTAATGGATTACAGAACCTAATTGAGACCACTCTTGGCTCTACGTGGTAAAATGAGCCAGTGGTTCACTTCTCTGCAGGAATTTAATGTCTCTTTCTGTCACATCTCTGCTGCTCTTACTGCCATAATGTGTAGGCTTTAGGCAAAGGTGATCAGCTGTTGGCTTGTTAGAACACTTCTGCAAACATCATGAACCAGAGCGAGTTAGGAGTTTTCATTACTTTGGAGAAGCAGTCTGTGGGGCCGAGCTTTACGTTTCCCAGCTGGCTGGATAACACTTGGCGCTGGTTCTGGGTGCTGTGCTGAGTGTGGCTCCACAGCCAGAGGATGGCATGTGTGCCCACTCCCGGGGCAGTTGTAGCCCATCAGAACATTATGGACACCTTTTCCTTTTGACATAATTTACAGTTGATCATGTCTGCTGTAGTGTCTCAGTGATTTTGAAAAGACCTGTTTTCTACCAGCCACAGGACTCTTTTGTCAAGACAGCTCATCTTAATAAACTGTTGGGAAGCTAGTTCATTCAACAAGGAATTAATAGGTTGTTGCTCAACAGAGGGTCTGACATGTGCCCTGGCCTAATAAATATGGCCAGAAGTAAATGCAAGGAGAGGGAGGTGGGACTGTTTTCTCCAGTAGCAACCCATCTGTTTTATTCTATTATTGTAGTTTCATTCATTACTTAGCAAAAAATAGGATAGATACAGTTAATGCAGTCTGTTCGAAAATTGGTATAAATATGCTCTTAGCTGATGATTGAAAGGAACAGTAGAATAAAATTTGAAATTCCTAGAACGTGGCCAGGTTGTTGCTAATGAGCAGCTTCCTTTTCTACAGCTAAATGACAACTTGAAAGTGTAGAAAAGACAAAGATCATGAAATAGGAAAGTTAATGGGAATGGTAGAAGTGCTTAAGTTTTAGAATGGATTTTGTATAATGTTTTGTATTCTAAGTTTTCACTAATAGTGGTGTAAAACTTTTTAACTAATGATTTGAAATGTATGTTCTTTTTTTAATGATTTGGTAGCTACTGCACGGAAGACTGAATGACATTTAGGAGGAAGGATGTGTGTTGTTGGCCGTACGTCGGGACTTGTGTATCACAGACTTGTAGGACACAATCTACAGTCTCCAAAACGTGGGATATGTGTGTTCTCAGACTGCTAAAATTTTGCCATATTGTTACTTCTATTTAAGTGATTCTCCAGAGTCACTAATCTGGGAAAAGATTATGCTTCAAATAAAAGGGAGGAAGATTCTTCACATTTTTCAGGGAACACATAAATGAATGAATGAATCAGTTACACTGTTTGACATGTCTAAGTTGCATATTGCTATGAAACCATTGCTATTTTGGGCATCATACAAAAGCCTAATTATTGCAATGGTCACATTCTGAAACAGTATCTTGTCACAGATCAGAAGTTAATATTTTATGGTAATAAACAATACGCAAAAAATGTTATTGGCATGCAAAAAAAGTTACTTGAAAAATATATTTCACCAGTGTTGTTACAGGATCCTCAAATCTTGAGAAAGCCACACTGCAGAATGTCTATGGCTACATATGGAATGAGTTCAAAAGGAAAGGAAAATAAGTTGTTTACTTTGAGAGGAATACAAATTACCAAGTAATGAAATTATAAAAAATTGTAAAAACCCACTTGTTTAGACTTTTATGATATAAGGATAAATCAGCATTGAAGGAAATGCAAATTCATGGCAGTAAAGTGTCTTTAAGGAAAATGGAGTTGGGTATGTACTACAGTATTTTGGTTTGTAAGGGTCTGTATTGGTTTTATTGGACAAAGAAGGTGTTGATCTTGGTCCTGCTATATAAGTTAGAGTTGTTGTTATTTAAAAGTACTATTGTATTTTAATTCTTCAGAGTAATGGTGACGTTTGAAGCTGTGTGTTCTGTGCCTGTCTTCTCCCCCTTTCTCCCCATTCTCAACATCCCTCCTCTCCTCAAAGCACACAAAATTCAACTGTTGCTAGGTAAAGGAAGAGCTTCTATTGTCTGTAATAGTGCTTTCAGTATTGCTTCAGATAATTAATAATTTTATAAAACAATCATATTTTATGCTCACCTTTTGTGAATAAGGCCTGGCAGCAATCTAAGCATCAGTAAATCAAAAATGCCACAGCTATGTGTTAGGAAGGTTTGTAAAATCAACCTGTAATTCTTAAGCAGATTTAATGGTGAATCACAGCTCTTCTGTCCAGGAGAGAGCTGGAATTGTGTTAATGCAGAATTACCAGAAATGTAGTTGTGGGCCTCAGTCTTGGGGTTCCACAACTGTGTGATCTGGTCCTACTTTGTCCAGGTATTAACAGTTGTGGTATCGCTGTCAAGGACATCTGAGTGTGTTCTGTGTCTTGTTGGCACAGAAGGCAAATGTTTGTGCAGAGACCTGGATGATGGTGTGATATAAGTGTCATGCTGCAGTTTTTTACTATTCTGTGAATTACATCTTGCCGTGCTTAGACTCTTTCTCTGGTAGCTTAATTTTGAAATAAGATGGTTATTTGTTCTGTAGATGTCATGCGGTTACTTGGAACAGATGGGGTTGTTCTTTCCTGAGTTGTTCCTTGTGCACTGTGTATGTTGATGTATAGCTGGGTGTACCTGCTGGTGTGCATTATCTGCCTGTACTGCTGTATGTGGTACAAAATGAAATTCATAAGTTATTGTTGAAATTTCTAATAACTGAAGTATTGCTAGAATATGAATCTCTTCGTTGAGAGCTTGATTAAAATAAAAGCACAAGATGCTGCAGAAAAGTCAGTACTACTGATTTTGCTTAATAAAGATTATATGGTGTGTAAATACCATCCATTTCATAATGACTGAATATTAATATTTTCTAATTTGGGAGCAGTTACCTTCCTAAAGTAATTCTTCAAAAACACCATTTTCACTTGTTGCCTCCTGTTCCCTCATTCCTGCACCCAGATATTTAGATTTATGAGTAACATGTCTTTTAACACTGTTAACACCATGGTAGTGTTTCCCTATTTAATAGAATTTTAAAAAGCATATTTTTTCCTGCATTGATGTGTGCTAATTCATCTTGAGGTAACTAGGAACAGGTGAGTTGCCAGTAATGCAGATGTGAGTTAATGGGTCCAGATCAACACAACTGCCACTGACAAGGCACAGGAGACTCCATCAGGAGCTTTTGAAAAACATGGTAAACTGAAGGAGGACTGAGAGATGCCCTGGGATTTGGGGACCCATTCATAGCTATGGATGTAAACTTGATCAGTTAGTCCCAGTTAGGGTAAAAGGCTGGAACGAGAGAAATAAAATACTTCCTCTGGTTTTCTGGTTGTTTGGGGTTTTTTCCCCATCTCGTTTTCACTCACAATTACTATTTAGCTAGATGTGCAGTTGTCTGTGCAGTATTACAAAGCTGCTTTTTAGTTATTTAAAGAAAACCCCACATTGTTAGGCTTCTGAAGCTAAACCTGTAAGATTGTGAAGGCCCACAACCTACTTAGTCATAAACTCAAGTTCATAAAGCAGTTCTTGAACTAAAATTTCATTTTGCTCTTTTATCTCTTGACAGGATAAAACCCAAAGATTTTTTTGAGTATCTCAGGAAAGGTTTCACCATTATATCAGTCAACTTTAATTGAAGTTATTAATTACTTTGGAGTGAGAAATATTTTTTTGAATAAACGTTTCTAAGAAATGTTCAGGTAATAACCTTCTTCTCTTTTTTTTAAATGCAGACTGCTTCTAATCTAACGTGGGCATTCAGTCACGTGTGCTTCAGAAATTGGACTGAAAATCCAAGCTTAGAAAAGTGGTTGTTGAAGGCCCCAAGTAAGGAGGTGCATTCTTGAGGGAGGTGGGGTTTGTTAGGGGTAAGTCAGATGAAAGCTGTAGCTCCTGCAGAGCTAAGGAAAGGTGTGAGCCTTGGTGATTTTGCTCTTTGGTTTAGGTACTTTTAGTGGTGGAAGCTTGAAATTGGGATGAGCTATAATGAGTCCGTTGTTCTTTAGAGTGGCCAAAACCACCTTGGTGTGTTGACTGTAGCTGATGGTCATCCAGTTCCTTGTGCTCTGGCCAGCCATTTGGGCGACTTTGTGTTTCTGGGTGCACATTGTACCTTGCTTAAAGGTCTGTTTAAAACTTGCATCCTACTAAGAAATCCTCTAATTTCTTGTCAGTAGCATTTATGCTGCATTAGTGCCCAGTTGTGGGGGATAAAAATTGTATGCATTTGGGTGCTTAATGTTTTTTCATGGAACTAAGGAAAGCACATGAGATTCAAGAGGTAGCCACTAAAAGAATGTTTTGAATTCCACATTATTTTTAACAGGTTAGTGGCTTAAACTTGAAAAAAAATTTCATGTCTTATGCCATTGGTTGAGAGCATAGTGGCTTTTTCAGGGAACAATACAAGCTTGCCTTGCCTGAAGGGTAACTGGGAGGTTAATAGTGTGTTTTAAGGACTAAGTTTATATAGTTCGAAGGCTGCCTGTTTTTTTAAAATAAATAATGGTTACTTATTTGCAAATATTTGTGGTGGAAAACATTCTCCAAATGGATTTCTCTGGACATCATTCTTGCAGTGTTGGAACCATGAATCAGCTGATGAGTTACTGCCTGGGTTTATACTTGGCCTGTACTCCCTGTGCTTGTAGGATTTTTAGTTTGGGAAATGCAGAAATCTTCCGGAAGTTTGTAAATAATTGTTGCAGGTTGAAGTGAGATTTAAAACCAATTTGTAAAAATGTGTAGTTCGTTGTTTCCTTCTGGTCACTAAGGGATGATAAAGGACGTAGGGAGTCTGTGCTGCAGGACTGGGCAGGGATGCAAGTGTGAGCACTGGCTGTATGTTAATACTCTGAAGGTTTGGTAGGAAGGGGTATCATCTGTTACAATGGCCTTTTCCTTGCTGCCCACATGAAAACACAGGCAGCACTGAGGCAGCCATAGCAGAAGATTTGCCTATTACAAAATGTCTGATGGAAGAGTAGGAAGGTGTGTACTTCTTATTCTAGGTTTGGTGTTTTCTTTGGGGTTTGTGTGTATGTTAATTATTTTTGCCTTCAGACTGTGGAAGAGAGGTAACCTGTTTCTGATGTCGCATATAATAACTTGTGAAAGGGTTTGTTTTAAATGACTGGAAATTAATTATTTTTTCAGTGTTCCTTAAAAGACTGCTCTTCATAAGGCATTTTATGTCTGTGTTAATAATGCTTCTATACACATCAGTATCTCTTGTGCAAGACGAGAGAGTTTTGCTAGTTGTGGCTTAACAAAGCTGTTCTATAGCACGTTTAGTACCTTCTCTACACTCATGATAAAATGCACGTGTATCCTACCTTCCATGGGGTTGAGGGGACTAAAATCCTGTGGTAGTGCTGCCTTGAGATTTGTGGCTTTTGAACTGCCAAGGTTCACCAAGTGCTGTGGCCTTTCACTTCTGGCGGTGTGGGGGGTTGTTACCTGCCTGAGCAGGCGTGTTATTGATGCTGCTTTAATTGACCATAAGCAGTTCCTAGAGCACATCTTAGAGACATATTGTTTCTGTGGGGATTTATTGCATTTGCAATATCACACCTTTGATCCTGCTGCCTACAGAATATGATTATCAGCCATTAGGACTGAATATTTAAACATGATCATACATAGTGTTTGCCTCCTCATTTCTGATCTCTGTTCGGATCTCCTTAAGGGTCTCCAGTGTGTTTGGTTGCTGTGGGCTTCTTCAGTGCACTGGGATGTTTTTCCTACACCCATTGTTCCAGTGTGAGTTCTGTCGGGGGCCAAGTCTTGCTGACACAAATGTTGATAGATTTTTATAAAATGAATTTTTATACAAAATGTAATTTTTCTTTTTCCTAGTGAAGATACAAGTTCTTTTTTTCTAGTGATTAGTCAGTGTTCAGGTTCTTTATATCATTTCTCCCCCACTGAGCTTTCTATGCTCCAGCAAACTGAAAAATCACATCAAAACTCTTGAGTTTTGTTATCATGTTGCCCAGGTGAAAACTGCCAACAAGCAGCATGTCATATTACACATTAGAGACTATGTGGTATACAAAATACCTCATAGTATTCTGATACCTGATAGTTTTCAGCCTGGATAATTTAAATATTTTTTTATGTTTGGTTTTGTTTGTTTCAGAACACACCCATATGGTTGTACTTTTTTTACATTATACCACGGTGCTGGAGATGGACGTATTTTAAACCATGTAATTTATTAATAAAAATAATATTTAGTCTGTTATTGTAAATTTTGGTAATGGTAAGTATTAAAAACCGATACTTGTTCTTTTAGTTTCAAAATAGGGAGTGGACATAGTGCCTGAGCCTTGATGTGTTAATTGGTTTAAACAGGCAGCGAGGGCACTCTTTGTCCTCTCTCCCTTCCAAATATCAGCTGCCATTTTGAACAAGAAGAAATATTTAATAGCATCATTTTATGCTCGTGCTTGAGTGTTGTAAATATTGCAGTCCAGAAAAGATTTGGAGCTTCCTTGAGCTGGAAATTGCTGCATGCATTGCTCCAAGGTTGCTCCTTGTCTGTGAATTACTTGATGAGCACTTCATTTTCTTCAGAGTTATTCGAGGAACTGAAAATATTTTGGTATCTGTTTCTGGAAATGGTGCTTGACTATTGTTTTTTTTCTCTGCAAATTGATGTTTTTCCTCCTATTTAAATTAAAGCTAATGATTCTTGGGGAGGTCGGGTGAAGATGTGTTGATGTCATTAAAGTTCTCAGTTAATACAGTGTTTCACGTATCAGTTGAGACAATTTTAATTCTCTCTTAAATGTTCTTGGGGGGGGATTGAGGGGACTATTTGTGATTGCAGTTCTGTAAGGTGTATGTTCAGGTTGGGCTGTAATACAGAATTAAATGTAGGAACCCTGTAATGTCCAGAATGATTAAACATTCACTGCCGCAGAATGTATCTTGGTAGTGTGTAGTCACCGCTGAGTTCAGAACATCATGGGGTGCTCTGACAGTGGCATCTGGTTATTTTGCTGGGGAAGAAGAGATGTGTGTTAGAATACGCTTAGGTTTCCCTGTAGCACATACAGTTCAGCGTCAATGGGTAAGATGCCCTTTGTGAATTGGTCTTTCTGTAGTCCCTGGAAAATGGCAGAATTATTTCTTGATATCCCAGATGTTGAAAGCTTTGTGCATATGTGAGAAAGAACAATTCTGGTGGAGGACTCTTCTAGAGCTTGTCACCTGCAGTGTGTTTACTGTGTGTAAATTCAGTACTAAGACTCGGTGTCTAATTTTTAATGCTTACTATGCTTTCTTATTTTTATTAATATATGTGGATCGTAATTGAAATAATTGCCTTGGAGACCTGTGCAGAGCTCTGTAAATTGAGTGATGTCTCCAGTTCTTTCTTGCTAAAGCTTTTTTAATTTCTCAGATGGCATTCATGTACTGTGATTTTATTTTACTGTTGAACAGCTGTGACTCTGCCATTCTTGTGCTTTAGTCCTCTGAATGCTCCAGCTGTGTTCCTGGACCTTTCCTTCCCAGTAAGTTAAGTTCAGGAGTAGCTAATTACTGCTTGTTCTGTGGGCCATCATCCATCTTCTCTGACCTTTGCAAAGGTTTGGTGCTGCTGTCTGGCTCCCTCTCTGCTGGGCTGCTGTTCTACCTTTGTTCTTCCTTGCAGCCAAGATTGTAGAAGAGCAATTTTACTAGTCTGTGGCCTAGCAAGTGTATCCTGCTTGGAGCAGCTGCAAGAAGTGCTTACATACTGTTACTTTCTGGTTGTTTTTCTCTTCTGCTTTGTTTTCTTAGTGGACTGTGTTTAATACCAGGATCTGAGGTTCTAGGGTAGTTTTTATGCTGAGCGTATGAAGTCTTAAGTTGATTCATATAGTAATAAATTATATGTTGTGTAATTAATTTTTTTGGCAGGCATCTGTTTCACAGTAATGAATTGGTAGCAGTTCCTAAAATGTCTGTTGAGTGTCTAGAGACTTGTAGGAAAGCTGGCATTTAAAAATGTTTCTCGTAACTGAAAGAAGTGGGCAGCTTTATATTAACCCATCTTTTCTCAGGAAAACTTTGAAAACTTCCAAGAGAAATCTCAATGTATAAAATTTTGAAAAATGGTGAATTAATTTTCTCTTGATCTCTGAATTTAAAGGGTAATGACTTCTCCTTGATTTCAAAACCACCCTGAACTAAAGCATATGCTAAGGATGGAGATAGTAGTTGTGTTTCTTAAAAACACACAATGAAGCCAAACTCAGCCAAACAAAAATCCCAATTTGACATCGTGTTTTCTGTTATCACTGTTGTCTTCAGCTCTTAACAGCAGTTGAAAACTGTGGCTCTGATTGCAAGTTCGTTTTGGGTTGCTTGCAAGACTCAATTCATAGCATTTAATGATTGAGGATTTTCATACCCTAGGGCAAGATTATAGCAAGTGGAGGTCAGGCTGAACAACCGCCAGATCTGATTTACACTCGGATAAAAATGTCTTGCCTAACAATTAGATTGAATGTTATTACCTTTTTCCCTAACTTGTGATGAAAATTGTTTTATATTGTTTCAAGACCGAGGCAGTCTGATGCCAAGAAAGCATCCTCTGAATGGAATATTAGTCTCCCCTTTCGAGTTTATGAAGTGGCAGAGGATCAGGTACATGCATCAATGGCCTCGGCATGTGTGTTGTGGAGGATAGGAGACCTACTCAAATTAGAATACTTTTTTAATAAACTGTTCCAAATGTGCTGTCCATGTGAAAGCAACAGTCAGTGATGCTGAAATAATGAGAAGGAAAAATAATCTTGGCAAGGCATAACCCCTTTGATTGACATTTGAGTCAGTAGGATTGAATTCAATTCTTCTGATCAATTGATTGACTAGTAACTGATGTTTTCACACCTGTGTAATAGATCATGAACAAACCAGGGTTTTTTAATATATGTTAGGTGAGCAATTAAACTTGAAACGTTAAGAATAATTACACTTGGTTTTATGTGGGCAAACTAAAGGAAAGGTGGTAAATATATTTCAATTAAAACATTGTTAATGCAACTAAATGTGTAGCTCTGTTGTCAGGTGATGTTAACTTCCAGTGGCATGTCTGTAGAGGAATTTCATGTGAGTTGAAACAACTCCAGGTATTATATTTGTAATCCTGATTAGTGGTACAACAGCATGAAAAGTCTGTACTGCTGATTTATTGCCAGAGCAATTCTAAACATTAGGTGACTTTTTGAGCAAGAAGACCAAGTTGGTGATTTGCTTTGGTAATGTAAAGGGATTACTAGGATGTAACTCGGTGTTCATCCCATGTTCTTATGCAATTGGTGCCTGGGGCATTAAAATGATAACTTAAAAAAATTGCTGCTTGATGATACTTAGGCATACTGGGTTATTTTCTGTATAACTGTATCTTAAACATGCAGAAATCCTAATCCAGTTACCTAATTTTAGACCTCTTCCCTTTTCCCATGGTGTATAGCCAACCCTGTGATGACAAACTGCGTGTAATTGAATTTTTTTTTCTAAAGTAAACAATGGTTTCAAGAACTGTGAACATACTGTAAGTAGTAAATTATTTTGCAGAGTCTTACCAGCTTAAAAAGGTTTTGTTTGCCACTGGGTGTTATGATTTCTTAGAATCCCAAGTGATAATCACAAACTATTGGTAAAAGTAATTTGAAAAGAAAATCTGTTGGGCACAAGTGAGAGCAGAATCTGCAGAATTCAACACAGGAGTAATAATTATTTAATTGATGGCTAACTAAGTGAAAGGAACACTGCTCTTGAGTAAGTGTCTGGGAGAGCTGAATAACTTAGTCTGGAGGTTTCAACAAGATTGATTATTTCAGAAAATTAGATGTGTTTAGAGAAAATGTATTGACTTATTTCAGCACTGCATCATTGCACAACATAAAATTGAGTAGAAAGATCAAAGGGATCTGAAAAGTATTGCCTATTTCAAATAATCCCTCTTCTGTTACAAACCATTCAAAATACTTGGAATTATTATTTAGTGAGAAATGTCAGAGAAACTAAAGTAGAACTGAAAAACTACATCTTACAGTGTGTTTGTTCTCATCTGCTGAGTTACTCATTCCTGATTTGAGGGTGGGGAGGTGGGGGGTCTGTAGTTGGTACAAAGGAGAGGAAGAGAAACCTGTGCTAAGATTAGGAATGCAGTTAATTGCAAAGGCACAGCAATTTTTAGGGAAGACGTGGTGACAGATACAGCACACTCATTCTAGCAATTCTTGGTTTAATAATTAGAGGTAATTGCAAACTGATAATGCAAATATGATCATGGACTGAAAAACACAAGATGATGAAACAGTTCTGATAATAAATGAAAAGCTGAAACTGCAGTGACTAAAGCCTTTTTCCATGCAGTTGTTGGACAACTATGGCTTTTGTTAACTGACCTCTGCTGACTTCCTCCATGGCAATTGACTTTTCCACCCAGTCAGAGGTTACCACCTATGCCACAGAAGTCAGCAAAATGGGATTTGCCAGCTCTTCAGTCCTCCCTGTTAAGAAGTTCAGAATGTTAGCTGTAGTTGTCACTGAAGATGAGCTGCCCTTAGGAGTTCTGACTGTAAGAGCATAGGAAATGTGAAAATGTGTTCCCATTTATTGTTGGGGGGGGGGGGTTGTTTGGTTTGTGGGGTTTTTGTTTGTTTGCTTGCTTTTTCCTTTGTATTTTTTTTCTTTTTTTTTCCCTTTTTTTTCCCTTTTCTGTAGTGGAATGGTAATGTTCAGTAGAGTTAACTTCGCTACTGTGCGTGGCATCTTGTCAAGAATCCTAGAAAAGTGTTGTCCAAGGGTAGATTTACCTAAGTTTGATAAACAGAACCATGAGTATTAAACTGCTGTGTGACGTAAGAGGTAGCTGCTGTAAATACAGTCAACACTGCAATGTGATGTTATTTTACATTTTATACATACTTACAAACTAAATTTTAGGAGACCAACCCAGGTTTTGATATGCCTTGTGTTAAAGGAGTAAGTAAACTTTGTTGAACAAAATTATGATCTTTTTGTGTTTAAGACCGGGTGAAAACTACAGCTGGATTTCTTTCCTTATGCACAAGATAGCATTTTTGTCTCCGCTGGAAAGAGGAAAAAGGAAAAAAAACCAACAGTATTTAGCATTCGAGACTTGTGTGTACTGGAGGTGAGGGGATGGGGAAGTGAGTGGTACCTCTCAGTGCTGGGAAAGTGCTGTGAGTCTCCTGTGCCCCCAAGAGCGAGGGGCAGTGGTGAATTCAGCTGGCTGGGGCTGTAGGTGCACCCCATTCCAGAATGCCTCTCTTGGAGTGGGGGAAGGGGACAAATCACAGCACATGTAGCTTGTTTAGGAGACATCTGGCACTACTGCTCCTTTCTTTTTTTTTTCTTTCCTTCTAAAAAGAAAATACAGGAAAAAGAGGCTGAAAGTAACTACCTTAGCAACACAGTAGAAGCTGTTGAGATGAGCTTGTAAGTTTGATAGTTGTAGTTTTAATATTATCAGTGTATTGAACATTGCTCAAATAAGATATTAACTACAAATCATGATACTTGCATGATGTCGCCAGTAAATCTTCAAGAGAATGTAAATCTAGCTGTAGGGTGTAACTGCCTTTTAAAAAAGGAGGGAGCAACTACATTTATTTACATGATAAATTTATTCAAGAGCAAACATGTAAGGGTATCGCTGTATTGATTTTTAAAATTTTTTTAGATTAAATGAAGAAACCTACTGTTTAATTTTCATCAGTTTAAGAAGCTGTACTTGTATATTTTAGATCTTTGAGGAGTGGATGCTCCTGTGTCCCTGTGTGCACAGTATTTGAGGCTCTTACAAAGGAGGATAACTTCAAAAGGACAAGTCTCACTAACCTTTGCTTCAGAATATTTTATGCACATTAAGACTTGTATCTGTCAGCTTACTAGTAAAATGAGGATGGTCTCTAAGAAACCTAGGGTTTATACTCCTTGTTAACTTTCCTAAAAGAGGCCTGGTTTGTTCCAGCTCTCCCAGTTGGCGTAATTCAGTACCTGCCACAAGTCATTGATCTGAATAATGCCAATGTTTTTGCCGTGTTCTCAGCATATGTGCAGTTGGCCAGGCTGCCTCCTCTGCCTGTGTAATGAAAGTCAGGAATTACCTCTAGGTCTCTGTACATGAGGCTTCAGTACCAGTCATCTATCCTACAGAGTTATTTTAAGCGGACTCTTGTTTTAGGATGAATGAAGAAAAAGGAGAGGGTCGTTTTTAGATCTGGTGGTGGATTTTTTTTTTTTTTTGGTCCAGTAACAAATTAACTAATGGATTATGAGCATTCTTCATTGTGGATATATTCAGTTTTCTGAATTGTGTGGAGGAAAGCCATCCGTGCACATCAGAACTGCTGGTTCATTTAAATTTAGTATTCAGTGCTTCAAATATCCAAACAAACCAAATGGGATTTTAGCCCAAATGTTATGAGGGAGAACAAGAAGAAAATATTGGGCATTAAAAATGTTTAAGTTATGGCAGAGTATGTATGGAACACAGATGTTCTGAGGTTGGCAGAATTGCAGAGAACTTTTTAATGAAAGATAACAAGGTTCTTATCTTTATTTCTCCTGGTTTAGAAGCGAAGCAAACTTTTGCATACAGGAATAGTTTGCTTGAATTTTATTTTGTATGGATGATTATTTAGATTGATTGTTGAAAGAGCCATAATCCACTTATGAAAGGCTTAAGTCTTAGCTTGGTTTGGATGCCACGCAGTATTTATACCTTTTTCTTAAATGCTCCTCTTCCTTTTTGATGGCGCAGGTTTTCATTTGGGCCAGGGAAGGATGGACGATTGCTCTTGATTGTTTACAGGAACACCAGGGTCACGGCAGTGTTTGGAGCCCCTCTGTATGTAGGTGGGGTTTCACTGCTGCTGTTGGACTGTCAGTGCCGCAGTGGTGTGACAGGGTGAGGAGGGCACCCTGCTCGGGTGCAGAGCAGCTGCATTCCTGCAGGTGGCCTGAGGGAATGGCAGGCAGTGATGCCCTTGCTGGAGTCCAGGCCTGTTAGAAAAAAATCTGGGCTGGAGCAGCAGAAGAAAGCAGGATGGATTGAATGAAACCTTTGTGCACTCCAGTGTGGCCACCTCGTTTATTTTTTTCCCCCCTCCTTTTTCTTTTTTTATTTAGTTCTTCTAAAGTTTGATAAGACTAACAGGGTTTGACTCATTCTTTTCTCTTTGTTTCTGTTGTGGATTCAGTCTCTTTTACTTACTGGAGCCAGTTCAAACATTTTTATGTAGTGTGAAGCTTCGGCTAATAAACTGGTGAATCTCAGCAGACAAAACAGAAGTGAGCTGGTCTCTTTTTGCCTTCTGATCTGGGAAGGCAGGGGAGTACAGGGGGCTCTTCAAAGGACTGTCTAGAGTGCACTGACAGGGGCTGATACAACTTGACTGGGAGATGTGTTTGAAAGATTTTACTTTCCACTCTTCAGTAGTTTTATGGCATTTTCTGTGCTTATAAGATACTGACTATATGTTAGAGTAGCAGCTCCAGCTATTGCAGTATGTATTGTACATTCCTCCAGAATTTCTACTCAGATGCAGTTGATCTTAGAAATGCACAGAGTTTGGGCACAAAGCTCTAGTGACCTGGAATTTCCTAAGGGAAAAAGTTATGGTAGGAGGGAAAGCTGTGAGGCTCCTCTAAAGGGAGCAACTTGCAAGCTCACATTGATCTGTGGGAGAACAAAAAATAGGACTTGCTAAGTGGGGGATGCCTTGTCAATTGGAAAACCTTGCCTTTGCTGTGTGCACTGAAGGAACTCATCGCTGCTGGCTGCACATTTGAACTCTAATTCTGCTCAAGGACTTACTGGGTGGCAGGTTACGCTTGCAGTGGACAGGGTGGGTGTCTATTCCTGGCTTTTGTAAGAGCCAGGATTTTGAGGGGATGTGCAAAGAACATTTTTGATCAGTATGCAAATGAGCATGTTGTTCTATTCTGTAGTTTAAAAATTTAGGGCATTTAGGAAGCTGGAAGGTGTGCTTGTCTTGTATCATAAATGAACTGGTACTCCTTTTTTGGCTTGTTTAAGTAGGCATATGTGGCTTTGTGTATTTTTTCCCCACCTTTTGCCCCATTTATTAATTTATTTTTTTAAAGTCTTGGTTGTCATATGACTTGGCTTTTATTCTTCCTAAGGGCCTCGTTTTCCCCACAGTCAGACTACCACATCTGGAAGCAATCTCTCCTTTGGCAAGGAAAGCTGTGACAGACACAATGAGGTGTAACTTCTACTTCTCTTATCTTACCTTTGCAGTTTTTAAGACACCTAAAACTAAACCATTTTAAAGATGTATGGGAATTTCAGGTGCATTTTAGCAAAGCTCAGGACTACTGTTGAGCAGGATAATTAGAGAGTAATACAGATATTTTGTAATGCTTGTATCAAGTGTTTTAAACCCACATTTTACTGGATGATGTAAATTGGTAGGTACTGGTATAAAAACCTCACAGGATTTAAGCAGTAATAGTGTACTTATATCTCAAAATAATATTTAACTTCATTAAAGATATTGATGTTATTAATGGTACTTTAATGAGCAGTCCTGTGATGGTGAAGCATGGTAGCAAGCTCTTTTCCTTCCCTGGTAGTTGTCCCACATATTTAATAAAACCAGCAAAACCAAAAAAGTGCTTTCAATGAGAAGGGGATTGTTTGATGGTGAAGTTGAGGTTGGCAGAGTTATTAGGGTGGTACGAAGGTCCTTGTATATTGTTCACTTTCCACATCTCAAAACTTAGGATAAACGCTGAACTTCCACTTTAGGCTTTAGCCTGACTTTTTTTCATATGCCATTGGATTTTGTTTTCCATGTGTGTGAGAGAGGCCTGGGAGTGCTTTGAGGAGACAGCTAAGACTGGGCAGTGCTGCCTCCCTGTGCCATGTGTGTCCCAGACAAGGTGCTTGTCTGCAGGTGGGGATTGGGGTCTTGGTGCCCCACAGAACAGCAGGCTCTTGGCAGTGGCAGGGAAGGGTAGGAATAATACCAGGGGCCAGGCAGGGACTGCAGTTTGTCACTTCCCTTCCCGAAGTGTGGCAGGGCTCTGTCACTCTTGGGGATGCTCTGACCTGGCAAAGCTCCTCATTGGCTTTGTTGTGAAGAGGTTCAGCTGCCCCTGACACCACATCCAGTGATTTGTGTGGCTGCAGGGGGAGTTGACTCAGTTGGCTGATGTAGTTGGGGTAGGAAATGGGTTTGCTTTTGTAATTTGCTTGTTGCTGGTTAGTTTGAGTGCTGGAAGGAGCAGGAACTTCTCTGTGTGTATGGGGAGTGGGAAGGAAGACTGCTGCTTTCAGTAACAGCCCACAGTGATGGACAAGTATGTTCCTAGGTGGCTTTTTCCCACTTACTCAGCAGAGTTATTGCATGAACTGAAGGACAAGTACATATTATCAGAAATGAATAAAGAGCAGGCAAGGGGGGAAAATGGTAGTGATGTCATAAAACCAACAACCACCCTGTCATGGCTTTTTTTTCTTTTTTGAGAGATGGTGATGTGGAGGGAGTGCCAGAGATGGAGGGAGAAAATATGAAGAAAGAGACTGAAAATACTAAGAGCTGAATAAATTCGGTCATTTAGGTTCTTTGTTGACATGTTAACTGTTCAGTGGCTTTGGCACCATGGGCTCTTATTGTGTGTCTCAACCATGTCCCTGTCGGTAAGCAGGGAAGAATGTAGATTGATGGTGCTAGTTCAGGTCTTTCTGTAAAGAAATTACCAGTCTCATTTGTTAGCAAACAGTATGAAAATAGCCATACATCTAAAGGTATTCATTGCATTATTTTTTAGTTTAGTCTTGATTACACTGTCTTAATGTGATCAAAACTGCTGATACGGTTATAACTAACTCAAAGTACAGTTGCATTAGAGAATTCTACTTGAAGTATGCTTTATGTATTTTACCCAAATTGCAGAATTGCTTTAAAGCTTGTTAGCAGCTGAAATATTAGGTTGTATAGTATTAGTAGAAATAACACACTCTTTCAGACCTGTAGGGAATTTGCATGTCATGCTCAAAACTTTGCTTGCAAATCCATTTATGAAGATGAATACAAAAGGAATAAGAAGAAGCAGACTTATTTTGGAGAAAGAACCTCAGACAATCAAACCTTATTTTACTAAATACAGTCATACCTCGCTGCATTGCGACCCCTCCATTGTGACCTTGCTGGTTTGTGAGATATTTTACCCACAAATCTGCCTCAGTGATTCGTGGGGCTTCCCGGCTGACGTATGTGCAGTGCCTCTGCTTCGCCAAGGGGTGGCGCTGGTGCTCCCTGTGGGGTGGGACTGGCTCGGCCCCATGGGGAGGGCACGTGGTGCCTCTCACTCCCATGGCATTTATGGTCCCATGGCGCCATGCCCCGGTCCCTGCCCTGCTCCTGTGTGTCTCCATGTCCGGTCCCTACAGTGAAAGGCTCATGCTGCGGGATTCCCCGGGTGGCCACTGAGACCCAGCACAGCACCACCACAAGCCACGGTGTCCCATTTCTCTAAGCCCATCCGTGGGACTGGCCCTCGCTGGGCACATGTTCGGGATTCCACGGCTACAGGCAGGGAAGGCAATGCGGTCTGTGCCCAAGGACTGCGCACCTGGTGGTGATGTAGCCCCAGGGAACGTGCCCCATGAAAATGGGGCTGGGCTGGCTGTGGCAGCAGTGGGGCAAGCGCTGTGTGCTGGGATGGGGCAGCGGCAGAATGTGCTCACAAGATATGATTTCCCAGGCTCCAAGAGCACCAACCAAAGCCCCGGGACACCCCTTCGCCACTGAGCTTTCTCACCGTGGAGGCAGTGCAAGCATTGAGTGGTGGCATCAGCCCAGTGGCGGCTGCTGTGACTGCAGAGAAGCCAAGGGATTCTCCAGGGCTCTCCCCAAGCAGAGATGGCTCAGAAACAGTTCCCTTTGCTCCCCTGTGCTGGGAGAGCCTGTGAGGAGGAGCAGAAAACTCTCCCGAGCGCTCCTGATTGGCTGGGGGTGGAGTGATGGGCGTGGCCTTTATGCATATTAATGACCTGTGCGTGTTTGCGAATTAGACATTTCACGAGACCCATTCCTTGCAAAGGGTGAGGTGCGACTGTATTCTACTGTATCAGAAGATGAGTGAGGGGCATAATTTAACTGATACTTGCTTTCTTTTCTGTAATAGTTAAGGGAAAATACTGGACATACTTCTGATCCTTTATTTAAATCTGATCTGACTGGCATTTTAACTGCTGCTGCTGCATAATTAGTCCTGAAGCATCAGCATGGATAGATAAATAATTCAGAGATTAACTTTAGCCACACTTCACCATCGTAGTTTTAGAATTTCTAATTTTCTGAATTAAGTGAGGTTCTTGATTTTACAGATGATTAATTGAATTACAGGGCAAAAAACAGTACATCTCTGAACAGCCTCCATTTCCTCTGCATTACCAAGTCTTTGTCCTGGCCATATAGCCATTTTTTTTAAGCTTTGCATCCCAGAAAAATGGTAACTGCTGGACTGATTTGTCTTACAAAACTTCCAGGTAGTAGATGCCAAGCAACAGCAACATCAAAAAAAAATGCCTGTGTAGGGAACGCCCCCAAACTCCACCTACATGAAATCTTGCTGTGAGCTCGTTAAGTAGCACTGGAGTTGCTGAATTTCTGCAAGTGTGTGAAACACAAGCAGCTGGGACTGACCTTGTGATTCTTTATTTTGTACGTGTGTATTTAGGTATATTCCTTTGACGCAGGCTGCTCACTGAATTGCACGAATGTAATGAATGTATGTTGAGTCTGTTTGTGCCTGCAGTAGGAACTGTGAGAGCACAGGTAGCCCTGAGCAGCTGCTGATCACACACGTGATCGAATTGTGCTGCTGAATTCTGTCAGCTTTTGGCAGACTCAGCATTTGGCCAGTGTATTTCAGTTAATCACAACCATAGCTGAATTAATTATTCATGCAATAGGGATTAATAATGTTTAAGATGTAAATATTTTCTTTCAATGAAGACACATTTAGGGTCTTGATATTGCTTCATGCTTAGCTCTTGCTTTTGACAGTCAAAATTTTTTAAATGGAAACCCCTCCTACATTTGCAGTTGGAAGCATTATGTGTGATTAGTGTCCCTGGACTGCTGCTGGTTTTCCAGTGGTTTTTTTTTAGTTCGTTGATGTTTTGTTAGCAGTTCTAGACAGCAAAGTACAATAAAGTGATACATTTTAATAGCAGAAATAAGGTATTTTGAAATTCTTCCGCTTGCTTTCGAAAGCAAAGTACTGACTGGTCATGCTACAGCAGCTGTATTTCCATCTTTGGAAGAGTCACTGGAATCAAACATGTATATGCCCTTATTTCAGAAAAGATGCAGGAAGTCTCTGGTGTTTAAAGGTAATCTAAATATAAACCTGAAGGAAATGTGCTACACTATTATGCAGTTTTAGCAATCTGTTATAAAGTTTATTGCAAAGAAGTAACTAGGTCAACCTCTGGATGACCTGTCTTTTGGAGTTTCTTCAGTTAGCTTTAGGCTAGAGCTCCACCTTGTGATCCTTCAGCAGGATACATTTTCTTTTTATAGTTAATAATTTAATTATGATCTCATGAAGTTGAGTGACTTTGGAAAGTTTTCGTGGGCTTGAGAGTATTGGCTTGAGAAAATTGAAGCTGGAGTTCTCTGAAAATGCAAAAAAAAGGACAAGAAGCTGAAGAGCTAAATTTTATGATGCGCTTCCGTTTAGATTTAACTTCTTAAAATAATCTGCTTATTAGAGAGCATTAAATAGGTAAATTCACTGTTTGAAATGACATCTGCAGGAATTTCACTTTTTTTCAGAGTTCACTGTGATGAACTTGGTATCTCTTAAAAGTTCTGATAGTATGGTTGTATGGACTGTTTCCCTTTCTTATTGACTTCCTGAACTGGGTGTTTTGAATGAGTCATCCAGTATGTGGATGAAGACATGGCTGGCAGTGATCTTGAACTTCCAGAAGGCATTTACTGAGATGAAGGATAAGGGAGAATGACCAGTGTTGCTCTTTTCCCATGCCAGAACAAGAGAACATGAAATGAAATTTTGCTAATAAGAACAAAGCAAATGGGCAGCTTCCTTGGGCAGCTTCTGTTGGCCGCTGTGCTGGTTGAGCATCAAAAGTCTGTCTCTCATCCTGGATGTGTGTAGATCTTGGAAAATTACCCTTTTCTAGTTTTCTGTTTCCCTCTTCCTGTGCACCTGTGCAAGTGGCAGCCTTGATGACCAAGGCACTAATATTTGATTCTTTCCCCCACGTTTGAGTTGCTGACTGGAATCAAATATTAAAAATAAATATATATATTAAAATATATTTTAAAAATCTAGAGCATTTTGAAATGTTACCATATGAGTGTATAGTTTCACAGCCTAGGTGGTATAATAGCTCCTTGCCACCAAAGAAGGGAATTCTGCCCTTCCCTCCCCTACTTGTGGCCATGGTAGTCTTGTGTTTCCTGCACCGAGGCTTTGGGTATCTGCTGTTGAACCAGCTTAACTTGAGAATCTAGGGAAAAAATATTTGACGTGTATTTTATTTGCCCAGTACTTGAAGTGTATTTTTTGGGAGTTGAATTGGGTGATAGTGCGTGGCAGAGCCCGCAGAGGTAAATGGCTGGGCAGGACATGTTACCCTGCCTGAGGCCGAGGGTTGGCTCCAGAGTTAAATGAAATGCACTGGTCATGTGTTGTGGTTTGAGGGAAGGGAGCAATGGCTTTGGATGGAATGTGCTTCAGCTCATCCCGACCTCGAGGTTCATCGGCCAATCTTGAGCCTCCTTTCTTGTTGCCACTGTGTATTTCCACTGTGGTTCTCTGCTTTTATGTAATTGTGTGAAATGTGAAGAAAGAGCCCCTGGGAAGTTGAGGGTTGCTGGTTTCTCGCTGGATTCTGGAAGCTGCAGTGGCCCCTAGCATTCACAACAGGCACTTACAGGGGAAAGCCGAGCGGCCTCTGCACACGCTCCATTGAAATGCAGCCTCTGAAGCTCAGCACAGACGTTCAGCAGCATGTGCTTAGCATGCCAAAATTAAATCTTTCCCTCACACACCTGGAGAGTCAGCAGGCTCACTCGGAAGGTTTTGCTCCTTGTCTTTAAAGTACCTGTACATCAAGCTTTCTTAATTTCACTGTGTGAGAGTTGGCCTGGGGTGGCCAAGTGACATGGAAAACTTCAGCATGGTTGGTTAAATGTTACATTTAAGTATCTGGGGAGTTTTTCCCCTTTTAAAATAGGAAAATAATAGAAATAATGTGAATTCATGAAGAGATGACAATATTATAATGAAGTTTAAAGCAAGTATTTCACAATCCTTAGGGTATACACTTCCAGTGTTTTCTGCTATACAGATACCATGTGGATAGTATTATCTCTTGTGATATTCTTTAGAGTCTTGACAAATGCTTTAAATATTAAAGCTGTTGTTAAGTTTTGGTTTATCAGCTTTGAAAGTCATGGAGTTGTGAAACATCTGGTTACAAGCACTTGTTGTAAGAGCCTATATTTATGGAAAATGACATGGAAGTTGGCAAATTGGAGATACAAAGTTGGTGCATATAATGTCCTCAAATGTACACACACTGCAGTTTAAGTTAAACATCAAGTCTGGTTTTGGTTTGGTAAACCAGAAATACTCCAGTGTTCTGAGATCTGGGTCTGCTGTGAACAGTGTTACAGGTCCAGCTTAGGTCTAGCATGGATTTAGAAATTAAAGCTCTTCCTTGCACGGTGATAATGAAAGCCATTCCAGTTTGCTCATCCTAGTCAGAAAACTGGTTTTAGTGGTGGTGGTGGTTTTGTTTCTTTGGGGTTTATTGTTGGGGGCTTGTTCATTTTTTTTGTTTGTGATCTTTGTTGGTTTTTTGGTGTTTTTTACAAATATTTCCATATTTTTATGGAATGGTTTTGCCATTTGTGGGGGTACTTCCTAGTAGGATCATGGGAGAAGTCAAAACATCTTTTAACAGGAACAAGCTTGGTCGGAAACAGAGGGTGATGTGATCTGTATTTTCTGTGTTTTCAGCTTTTTTACCCCTTCATATTTGGAATAACTTTCACTGTATGTTTTTACAATTTTATTCTAGAAATTGTCCACTACAAAGGAAGAAGGAAAAGTAAGCTTGCACTTCAAACTGCTTTTTGAATATCTTTCTAATTCAGTGGTGTTCCAGAAGATGATAAAGAAATGATAGCAGCTCCAGAAATACCAACTGATTTTACTCTCCTTCAGTAAGTACTCTCAGAATTTATAGTTTCTTTTGTAAATGTACTCTCTTTTTAGTGTTATTGTTTGCTTTCTTTTGGAAACAAGGAAACAAAATGAGGGATGGGGTTCTAGATTTTTATGCTGATAAAGCAAAGCGTTGTTTTAACTTGAGTATTAATTCAGCAGTAATTTAATTAAAATTTTTAGATTCTGTTTTAAAAACCGATTTTAAGTCAAGTAGTTGAAATATTTGCCAGTAATAACTGTGGCAGGTCGCAGTTAAAATACATGGTGTCAAATGCTTTACTTAAAGCTGAGGTCATGGCTCCCTTCAGGCATCAGGTCCTTGGTGTGTTGTTGACGTAGTTTTCCCAGCTCCTTTGTCTTCCCTTAAATTTTAAGAAACACACACTTGAATTTCCAAGATTTGGAACTAGGCATAGATTACATTTTTGGATGGAGAAGTGAAGTGGTTAAGCAGACCAAAAGAATCAAGTTCCTCCCTTTTATTGTCAAGGAATTGACATGACTGCATTTGTCTAAACTGCTGAAATGCATTAACTTGGTTATGAAATCCAAAAGGGTGGAAAGATGCAGTTTTGTGTCAGTGAGGTTATTTGTATGTTTTTTCTTTTTTATGAGAAATAGGGATTAGAAAGAAATTGGAACGTGTTTTGACATGAAATAATGTTTTTACAACAGTTACAGTGGATTTATACTCTGTTGGTAGTTCATTGCTTGGTGAAATGTTTGAAATTTGTGTTTAGTTTTTCCCTGTGCAAATCAGAACATCTCAGAGTCTTTGAAGGAGGAATTTTTTACAACTTCTCTTTCATTCTTCCCCATAACCCTCCCTACCCCCACCTGGAGGCTTTTGCAGTCCCTATGTGCCTACATAGCCAGCAAAACCAGAAACAGCAAAATACATGTTGAAAGGCAGAAAACTCCTTCCAGACTTTCACAGTAGTGAGTGTTTTAGAATGTTACAAATAAATACATAGCAATGAATCTCCTGTGCCACCTGGACATGTCTGTTTGTGTTGTTAGTTGAATCAGAAGGTGTGTATCAGAAATGTGATCTGTTACAATGAGATCTAGTAGCATCCTTTAAGTTAAATTCTACAGGAAATGTAGAAGTAGAATATGTAAGCCAAGCTTTCTCTATTAAAAATCAATACATTTGACTTCATACCCCATCCCCTTATCAATGTTGGCATTTGAATTTGTAGATTGATACAGCATATTTGAATGTGTAGGAACCTCTGGAGGTGTTTAAGGAAAAGACTGGACGAGGAACTCAGTGACATGGTCTAGTTGGTGGGAGGCTTGGATGGGTGGAGTGTGGTGCCCGTGGTTCCAGGGTTGTGGGTTCGATCCCTGGGTGGGCGCTTGCTTGGGAGTTGGACTGGATGATCCTGTGGGTCCCTTCCAACTCAGAATAACCTGTGAACCTGTGAAATTGTATATTCAGTATCTTTTACCTTATGAGCATAAACAGGACTACAGGTTATCTTGTTGATGAAGAAACCTCACCTAAATTTATTTTCTGTACCTTGCAATGTAAGTGCAAACCTCTAAACTGCAGTCGTACCTCCATGCTCGCGGATCACGGGTCTCCTGGGGGTCCCGTGAATTGCCCGATCCGTGAATACAGTTAGCGGGGGAAAAACTGTGAACCCGTGAGGTGTGACTGTACTGTGCATGTGTCTTCTGGGAAACTCCACAAATACAATGGGCAGGGGAAACCACACGAATACACAAATCTGGAAGCACGAGTAAGTGAGGTATGACTGTATTTTCTAAGTTTCCAACAGTGTGAGGAAATCTGTTGAGACGCTTTGATTGTCAGGGAAAGCCATGAGGGGGTTTTTACTGTTGGGTTTTTCTCTCATTTTGTTTAAGCATTTGAGGCACATAATTTATAGGGCTCTTTGCTTTTTGAGGCGCTGTAATATTTGTCACGTGCCAAGAGCAAGGTTCCCAGCCTGTTGCTCTTCTCTACCCACACTCACGTTTTTACTGTACGGCTTTCTTCATAGGTACATTGTTTGGAGGAGGCAGGATAGGATGTGGGTGTGGGGAAATAGTAGGCTTGAAAAGAAAAGCAGTTTCACTGTTGGTGTTGACTTGCTGGACTGTGAGCATACTGTGATTTTTTTTGTAGTATATTTAAGAATGTTTCTGATGAAATGTGTAAATGGTTTGTCTTTTCATCCTTGCAGGGAGTCTGAAACACACTTCTCTTCTGATACAGACTTTGAGGATATTGAAGGAAAAAACCAAAAACAAGGCAAAGGCAAAGTATGTTCAGTCTTTAGGGATACTGAAACATTTCCAGTGTTATGAATTGAAGAGTTTAGCACTTGCTTTGAATTTGGATGAACTAGGACTATTTCCTGAAAATGCAAGTGTTCTGTGAAGGGAGTTGATATTTGTATTTGTGTGGAAATGCTTCATCTTGACTGTTTCCATATTTTCTTAGTGCTATGAAGTCACAAGGGAGGTAGGGGAGAAAAGGAAAAGCTTTGATTAGATTAGTCTGTCTGCATGTTTTCCAAATTGTACTTAAATTTGGTGGTAATAGAGTTGCTTGGTTGGTGTCACGAATTGTGACCCTTTTAATTTGAAATGTGAACAGAAACGAGTAACTCAATTAAAAGGATTTTTTAAATAGGTCACAGACAGGAGCTTACACTGCTGCAGTGGGGAGGTCTAAACCCCGTTCCCAGCCCTTCTCTAGCATCCTCCCTGTCTGTCTGTCCTTGGGCTTGCCCCCACTCCGTGTGGCTCCTTCCCTGGCAGAGCTGGACTGTGACCACCTCAGTAGCCACCCTGTGTGCCTGGACCAAGGCAGAGCACCCAGTTACTGAGAGGTGCTGATAAGTTTTATACAAAAGTAGTTTAATTTCTGTTTAAAATGGTTTTTTTTCTTCTTTCTCTAAGTGGTACTTGATTTGGGAAATCAAATACCAAGACATCAGTCTGGTCTTCCTCACCCCCACTTGCCACTGTGTGTTCAAACTAAAAACCAAAAGGTTAATGAGTTGCAGATTGTGATGTGTGAATTAATGAATTTACTCATTTTTATTAATTCTCACTTAAAATCTCTTGTGCAGACCTGTAAAAAAGGAAAAAAAGGACCAGCAGAGAAGGGGAAGAGTGGGAACGGAGGAGGGAAACCTGGTGGTCCGAATCGGATGAATGGACATCACCAACAGAATGGTGTGGAAAACATGATGCTGTTTGAGGTAGTTAAAATGGGCAAGAGTGCTATGCAGGTAAGATCTGGGTTTATGGATTATATACAGTTTAAATATAACTACTTTCCTCTACGTGTGAGTTAATTAAATGAAGCCAAAAGTAAATACTTTTTTCAGTTTGTTGTTTTTAGTTGTAGATAAGGATCAAAATAATGCGGTTTGCATTGTTAAGGTTTGAATTTGAATGTACTGATTTTTTACTTCTAAATGTTAGGCTTGAATGGTCCCATATATAATAAATTCATAAAGAAATTCCAAGTAAATTCTCAGTATCCTGAGTGAAGAAGGGTTATTTTGATTACATGACTAAGGTCCTTTTTGTGTGACTGTACCTAGATAGAAGTGTGGTTTAGGCCTATAGTTGTCACAGAATGTAGAAAGGAGCCTGTAGTTGGGAGATGGTCCCTGAGCTTAGATTATTTGAAAATAAAAAGTTTGCTCACTTCTCTCACCCAGTGTTAAATCACTGACTACAACTTTGGGGCTCCTCTTTAAAATTCCTTGACCCAAATTCCAGCCAGTTCCAGTGTAGCACTATACATTAGCCAAGGCAGCTTAGAGGAAGTTTAACCTGTTAAGTTTCTGCTTTAGGCACTGTCCCCCCTGCTTTTACTAGCAGGGCTGAAGTCACTCATAAGAGAGAAAGTGCTGTTCTTGTTTAAAATTCACTTAAACCCCTAAAGCATTGACTTGGCTGTCAGACTTCCAGGGGAGAGAGGGTTAAAGTGTGAGCCTGTCAGCCATGAAGCTTTCCTGCTGACTCACTCATGTGACTCCTCAGCAGCCTGCAAGAAAGACTATCTTTGGGATTGGAAATGTAAAGTTTACAGCTTCTGTGATACGCATGCAGGGAGCTGGGGCTCTGCAGTCCTCTCAAGGTTTGCAGGCTCCTGCGCTGGAGCCAGGAACAAGAGTGGGCTGCTTGGATGTATTTGCACAGAGAAATTCTGATACTGCCATATTTATTTTGTTTATTTTAAAGGGGATGGAAAAACAATACTTCTTTAACTGTTGCTCTGTGTGCTGTGTTCAGTTATCAGTGATTGTATCTTCTTGACTTTTTAACTGTTTAAAATTATACATAGTCAAAATATTCCACTTTCCAAGAGCAAAATGGACCTTTGCCAGGCCTGATTACTCTGATTGGGCAATTGATTCCTGACACTTTATCAGTAATTTTTTAAAATTCGTAAGAAAAAAGATCTCAAAATATTTCTGAAAAAATCCACTTCAGTGGTCAGTGTGCAAAGTTTTCTCTGTGGTCTTCGGTGTTTGCTCACCTGGAAAGATTTTGATTATAATTTCAAATTAATAATTTGATTTTATGTTTAATTCTCTTTCATACCTTCTTCTGAATCACTGTCTATTCTCTGGCAAAAACAAATGGTTCATTCACTGAAACAGAATGTTTCAAGAGATGACTGTTTTGCTGGAGGTTCTTTAAATTAAATTGATTCTGAAAACAGGGCTGCCTAATTGAGGTATTGGTTCCATTCCTATCATTATCCAATTCTTGCTTGGTGACCTTCTTTAGAAGCCTATTTTAAGATACTTCCTTTATATTTCCCCTCTCCCAGCAGATCAATCCAGTGAGTTTATAGGTTCTCCTGCTGCAAAGCCCATTACAGTTTCACTTGGAGTTTTTCTTTCTTTTTGACTTGCTGACAGAAGTTGCACATCATAATATGAACCACCTTAAATTTAGGGAAGAAGGGTTTAGCTGTGTCTCTGTTCAGCAGTTTTCCTCCACAGCAGTGTGTTTTATTTGTCCTCACAGCAGTGTTGCCTGTGAGAGTAAGCACTGAGAATACAGACAGGAAGCACTGGAGGTGCTGCCTAGTCCAGCTGTCTTTCTATTCTGAATTATTCCATCATTTTGGGAAGGGTACCAACATATTCAGAAAAGTCAGACCTGAGAATTTGATACTAAAGTGAGTCTCTTGTGCCTGTTTTAATAAAATTGTATGATTCTGTGACTTCAGCAGTAGAGGATTTGTACTACACACGTGGATGGTTGAAACATAATTGCATGTAAATTCTGTTTTCTGAAAACCATTATCACAGGTTCCCTATTAATTTTGCTTTACATTAAGATTTTTAAATAATGTTCTCTTGTTCCTGTTTGGCTTAGTGACTAGTGAGTAAACTCCTGTCCATGCAATGTGGGGCAGTGCTGTTCAGCCTGTTCTGGCAGGTGTGTGTGGAGCACAGCTCATCCAAGGAACGTGCTTTTGAAAGGATATGGGGAGCTAAAGCTGTTAGACCTGAACACCCAAATACTGTCTTTAGAGAAGTGTCACTAGCTTGGTGTGGCAGGGTGATGGGAAATTAAATACCTCATTCTGTAAAATAGACCAATTATTTTTGCATTCTTCCTCCAAAGAAGTTACAGTAGGAGGATATGGTATTCCTGTGCTTTATGTCTAGGTGTCAGTTTTGTACTTGTATATGTATATTTGTAGAAATAATGAGTTCGTTTGTTGAAGACTATAATTAGCAGTAAAGAATCATTCAAACATTTAGTTCTGTTGTAATCAAAAAAGCCACTGCAAGTTAAACTTAAGGAATAAAGAAGAATCACTCACTGGAAAGCAGTTAAATACTATCTTCACCTTATGAAAACTGCCTTTTTATTTGTTTCCTTTCAGTCTGTAGTGGATGACTGGATAGAGTCATACAAACATGACAGAGATATAGCACTTCTTGATCTCATTAACTTCTTTATTCAGTGTTCAGGCTGCAAAGGTAAGATACCGAGATGTTTACTCATCCATTTAAGTGATATTATGGTGTGATTGTCAGTCAGTGTTTCTGTACTGCATGTGCTGCAGGACTGCTTCGTCCCTGAGCTGGTTTACATGGTCAGGTTCTTGTAGTTAAACTGGTATTTCTGAAGGTGTGAGCAGAAGGTTTAGAAGTACTATACGTAGTACTAGAGTTTAAAATGTAGATTAAGCCTTCTGTATTTACAGCAGATCGAGTGCAGTACTGGTGCTTAACATTTGCTTCATCTTTCTCTTCCTCTGTTCCTGCTGTTACTTCAGAAAATCATCTCCCAACACTGATAGTTTAGCTTGTTCAGTCTTGGCATTCTAGTTTGAGTTTATCTAGTCTTATCGTTGAGTATTTTAAGATTGCCTCATATCCTTTGTAGACATGCTTGATTTAAAAGATACAATGGGCAACTTCATGGCAGCCTGTCTGCCCTAAGGTTGTGTTTCCATATTTTATTTTCTTCTTTATTTTCTGATTTTCTTTCCTCATTTCCATGTCCTTCATTCTTTTTCCTCTTACCTCTCTTTGAAGAGAAGGTAACTTATCCTGCAGTGTCACTGAGCTTTATAGAGTAGGACTGGATGTAATTTGTTCTGCTCAAGTGTTTCCCTGTCCTGATAAACCTTTAACATGCATAAATCTCAGGGAAGCCAACAGCATTCCTCAGAGGTTATCCATGCTTTCAAGAGCAGTGACCTTTTGATTATTGTTACAAGATAAAGCTGCAGAATCTTTTAGTGCTTTCTGTAGTGATCCTTGTCATGAATTTTGCAGTAAACTTTGGAGTTCTATTTGGCTTTTATATCACTATTTACACCCTAACAATTTGAGTCCAAGACAAATAGAAATTGAATGAAATCACTCTGTTTATTAGAGTGCAGAAGATAACAAGTAGCAGTACAGCTGTTTAAAATTGTCTTACACCATCCAGAATCTTGAGTCTTAAAAGGTCATGTCAGATGGTGTAATCTCTCACTCACAGAGAGGTCTGTCACAAGAATCTTGGACTTCTGAATATTAGTGAATGAGTAAATTCTCAGAGACACACTTAAAAAGAATGTAGTGCCAATCACTTGTTACACATGAATGGTAAAAGAAAAAATATGGAAATTATTAAAAAAATACATGTGTAATCTAAGTTTGCTGAAAATCAAGAATTTTTACATTATGGCAGGAGCTATGTCATCTGCCATCTATCACTTTGATACTAAAAATGCTAATGATCAAATATCTAAATTGTAGGAGTTGTTACAGCAGAGATGTTCCGGCACATGCAGAACTCTGAAATAATCCGAAAAATGACTGAAGAATTTGATGAGGTAATTTAATGAAGTATTGATTATGTATTAATTATTTTACCTGTCCTAATCTTGCTGGATCATGTTGTTAGAGGTTTGTTTCGAAGAGAAGTTCGTGTACAAAAATGACAGGACTTTTATGAGTGAAAAATGAAATCAGCAGAACTTGTAAGACCAGGAAATAAAGCTGTGCACGTGTGTAACTTGTGTTATTAATGGTTTAAGAAATCAATATTGGCTTTGTTTTTAAATGGTGGGAACTCCTACTACAGTGAGGCTGTGTGGGATGTCTCCCTGTTGTGTATGTAAGGCCTCAGATTCTCTCTTAAAATGATTGCCAAATTTATTTCTATGCATTCATTTATTTCTACATTATGGGATTTTGAATCTGATTATTCTCTAGTTGAACACGAATGCTTTTCCTTTTTTTTCATCTTCAAATTGTCACTTTCTCTTGCACAGAGTGTTGGGGTAAATGAGATGTGTTGGGGGGTGGTTTTTTGGTCATGTTTTGGTTTTGCGGGTTTCTTTGTGGGTTTCCGTGGTGTTCCTTTCGCCCTGTGTTCCAGAGAAGGTAAAGGTAGCTTTAAAACCTCCTCCACAAATCTGTCCAGTAGAGAAATAATTCCTGTCTCTCACACATATTGGAAAAAAATCTGCAAGTTTAACTGAGGGGAAATGTAATATCCTTTTCTTTAAAAGGATTTTAGTATTCCTTGGAAATATCTCAATACATAAATAGATTTGATTACTCTAAGGCAATATTGTATGAAATTTATAAAGCCACAGCTGGGACTGTTTGTTCATTTTTATCAGAATGCCATACTTGTGGCAGAATTCTAATGAACAGCTCTGATTTCTAATCCCTTTTCATGGATACTTTCTTCATTTTCCAACCTGTATTATTGCTCAGCCTCTTAAAGAAACTGTTCACAGAAGATCTGACAAATGAGTTTTGTAAAGGCTCCTCAGACAGGAGAGGAACATGCATTTGCTCTATTCAGGATGTTGCAGTAGGTCATTTTATGACTTGAGGAAGTTTCACTCTGATACGTAAATGTCTCGCTGTAAACTCTGGTGGTCCTGAGCTGACCTGACTGTTCAGGTGGTGGTTCTAGTGTAACCTGAAGTAGATTTGTAAAGCATATTACTGTTGAGTTGAAAAAAGTAGGTTGGACGTTGTCTTTGTGCTGTAACAAGCCTGAACTGTAAAGTGGGATTTATGGAATCGTGTTCTTCTGATGTATCATTTTTAGTGCCTTGGGGATTTTGGCTTTTAAGTTTTACCCATCTCTTTAACCTTTATTTAATGAAACATTTTTTAAGACATTTCAAAGAGTTTCCCTTTCTTTTTCTGTTTTCTGTAGGATAGTGGAGATTATCCACTAACTATGGCTGGCCCCCAGTGGAAGAAGTTCAAATCCAGTTTTTGTGAGTTCATTGGAGTTCTCGTCCGGCAATGTCAATATAGCATCATATATGATGAATATATGATGGACACTGTCATTTCACTGCTTACGGGGCTGTCAGACTCACAGGTCAGAGCGTTTCGGCACACGAGCACACTGGCAGGTCAGTGAATTGTATTGATTTGTGTATTTATGTTTTGTGTTGCACAGAGAATTGTTCTGGTTAAACTTCTTGATACTAGACATTCACCTCTGTTTCATTGTGTGATACAGTTCTCATATAATGGAACTTGGTTTTGGGGCAGCTGTTCATTGGGGTTTTTTGTTCCTGAAAAACAGGGCATTATTTTAAACATCCTTTGCCAGCTGTCTGATACTTAGTGTTCACTACCTGTAAGTCTAGGGGAAAAGTAAATAGAAGGAGACTTTTCAGTTGATTCTGTGAGTTTGTCTTTGGTCATAAATAAGGGTGTGGGGGGTCTTTAACTACAATTGCAGTTGAACCTGTTTATACTCTGCATTAAGTCAAACAGAAGTTGTAATTTATGTTGGATGCAACTACAAATTTAACTTGTGCTGCATATCGAGGCCCTAGTACTATGCCAAGTAGCATTTCCAGTCTTTGCATTAGAAGTAATTTTAAAGCATGTTTCATCAGTAATACAGTCACTAAATTTCTGTGTAGTTCTAAGTAATTCACCTTTTCACATTAATTTTTTTCCAATCTGCTGAATTATGAAGAAATTCCTCATGAGTTCAGTATTACTGAAGAGGGAGGTGAATGCCATTGTGTGGCTGTCACCTTATGTGAGATTATTGTAGCAATTTTACTTTGAGCAAGGTGAATTCAGGCCATACATGAAACTGAGTTTATGCCAAACTAGAAATAATCATCACCTTCCCTGGCCCTGGCTGATTTACAAGTGACTTCGGTCCCGACTGTCTCTCACTTGTTCTGTGCCATTGAAAGATCTCTTGAATTTCCATTATTAGCCCACTGCTGGTGAGCTGCTGTGAGACTCCTTCCAGCCAGGGCAGCTCTTAGAGAGAGAAACAAAAGTACAGATTCTGGTGTATCATCAGTTCTGACTGGGGTACCATATGACTAAGACAAATTTTAGGTCTTAAAAAGCAAGTTTTTGCTTTTTAATTAATTTATTAGGTTTGAGTTGTACCTGAATAAAAGCTGCAGAAGTTGCCCTGTTGCATGTTAGTTTCTGTCACACAAAGTAATTCTTACCAGTGGTCTCTTTGTTCACCTCAGTGGTCACTTCTGATGATTTGGTGTGATTTCTTGTGTGTTTTGTCTGAGTTTGCAGTTTATATTCTTAAAGATTGTGCTTTATATGGAATAGAGAGCCAGCAAAATTCCTGTATCCATATTTACTGTTACTTGCAGTAATTTTGGCTTCTGTGATGAGCTCAGACTTGTTCTTTAATCTTGATATCCTTGGAGATCATGGTGTGAGATGATATTTCGGTGTAACTGCATGTCTTTAAGTCTTGCTCATCGGCGTGATGCTGGTGATACACGCACAAGAATGTTCCCCGTGTGCTCTGCCAGTGCAAGCCCTTTCATGCCTTGTTACAGGAGTTCACAAGAAAAGCAAGTCCACTATTGACCTCGTCCTCGTTTCTGGAGAAGGGGTATTTGTCTGCACCCTTTCAAAAGGGGTTGATTTAGAAATAAAAGCACACCAAAGATCCCATGAAAGTGTATTTTGTTTTAGTCAGTTGTTTGGCTTGTGGTTGGCTAATGGTTTTCTTCTGCTAATAAAGAAATCTTTAATCAAACCTACCCTTCGTTAAAATTAAATTGAGGAAAAAAGACTGTTGTGATATGATAGTGTTGGTTGTCTGAGACATTTCCTTTTGAAGAAAGAAACTTGTTGTACATTTAAGGTGGAATGGTATCAGTCCAACTCTTACAATGGAATCCTTTTAGTATTTCCTGGGCTATTTGTAAATCTTGCATTCCACTTTCATTATGGGGAGGAAGCATATCCTGTAATAATGCTTATAACTAAAAAATGGACAGAAAAACAGAATAACAGTGTTTTATCTGCTGTGTTGGTAAGCATTGATGCAGTGCTTGGTGGAACACTGCAGAAGTTTGTATATCCAGAAATTTACAGTGAATATATTCTCATAAATATAGAAAGCACTGGCAGGAGGAGGTGTCAAGATTTTTGTTAATAACTTTTCTTGGATCAGGTAACCTTTTAAATAATCCTTATTCTTTCCACTTTATTTGTTGTAGCCATGAAGCTGATGACTGCTTTAGTGAATGTGGCATTAAATCTTAGTATTAACATGGACAACACCCAGCGGCAGTATGAGGCAGAACGAAACAAAATCATTGGGAAACGAGCTAATGATAGGCTGGAACTCTTACTACAGAAGAGGAAGGAGGTTAGTGCATCTCCAGCTGGTGTGCATGGGATGTGTGTTTGGAAATGACAAATGATAATTCTGTTCTGTAATACGTTTCAGTAGTTACTAGTCTCTCCATTTAATTCTTTAGGTTGTTCATGTTTTATGTTTAAAAAAATTTCGAAAGGTGCTTCTTACCGTCTGGGTTTTTGTAAAAAGAGATAAATGTAGATGCTTAAAAATAGTATAGTTGGAATCAAGTTAGTAAGAGACAGCAATCAGTAAAAGAATTTTTTGTTGTATTTCTTGACTAGTTTCCTAAACCAATTGCAGATGTCTTACAAAAATTACCATACATTGACTGGTTTTGGCTTCTAGAAAAGATCTCTGGGATCTTGGGGCAAAGTACTGCTTTTATAATGTCAATATTGATCTCAGCAGAAAATGTGTTTAAAGGCTTTAGATAAGGCTTTTTACATCTACAGAAAGCAGTAGCAAAACTGAAAATGCAGTCTGCTTCTATTTTCTTTCGTGTAAAAGAGACTTGCTGATTCAATGCTGACAGTGCTGTCTTCTTGAAAGCCCTGCTTCATTCATGTTTCGGTATTTATTTTGGGGAGAATTGCTGGTTTGTTTGTGTGGAGGTTTCTTGGGGGAGGTGTTTTGTTTGGGGTTGATTTTTTTTGTTTGTTT
>WEKX01005088.1:16537-28761 GCA_013390025.1 Pitta sordida
GGGAAGGGAAGGGAAGGGAAGGGAAGGGAAGGGAAGGGAAGGGCTCCTCATCCTGAGTCATTCTAGCAGCAGTTATACTTGTATGAGGAGCCAGCAGTGCTTATGCAGTGGGTCTACCTGCAGAAACTCAGCTGTCCTAGAAAGGTGCTTGGTACCAGCCCACTGAGGGTACAGGCAACTGTTGTGAAGTGCTTAGACTCATATTACTGCTCAGCTGACTCTTCAGTAAAATAAAAACTGTTAATACTAGGTTATTAAGGCAAATTATCACAGTTTACTCAAAGGCCAAAGATGATAGAAAGGGAAAGGACCCGTAACAGCTTCCTTAAAAATATCATTGTACTCTTATTATATGATTAAGTCAGAGCTGTCTACCAAACTCCAGCCTCTGATAAATAACATAGTAATCAAGGTTTCAACACTATTTACCCATTTTTCCCCTTTTCTTTTAAAATGCTCCTGGTTAATTTTGCACAAACAAGAAAACAGGAACAGCGCAGCCAGGCAAGAATAACTTGTGAGTAAAACCAGATGAACACTAACGTATTTTCATAATGTAATGACTTCACTATTAATTCAAACAAACCCAGACCCCAATTCTCAGAAGAAACAGCTGAGCACATGCAGTCTAGGAGGCAAGAGCAAGGTGGCTTCAGACTACATTTATGTCTGCAGCCCCTGAGTGAGTAGAGACTGCTCTTAGTTTCAGTCTGCAATAGTCACTGAGGGACCATCTTTCATTCCAGACACTGTACTGCGACTACACCCTCTTCTCGATCTTATGGGCCCCTTTCCCATTTAAAAGCAAGACTTCCTTCAGTGCTTGGAACCATAGAACAGAAGAGACAGAACAGTAGGGTTTCAGAAAATATCTGATTCATAGAAAAAACATTTCTAAAGTCACAGAAATTGAAGAAAAGAGAGAGGGGAAAAAAATTCCAGGCTCATTATAGAGGATGGTCATTTCTTGATAAAAGTATCCAAACACCCCCTCAAAGAACTTCAGAAAGAAGAACAATCTTACACAATTTCTGAATTAAGCCAAAACAGACTGTCCTATTCTAGTCATTGTCAGCATGCAATTACCTAGAATTCTGGCATTTAACACTGAATTAACTACAAATCTATTCTCCACCCCTAAAATAAGATGTTCTGCAGCTGAGATTTGTATTTATCCTACTCCCTGCTACATTTTACTCTATTTTCTCAACTTATGCTTCCAAGCACTCTCTTCTTGTCTGAAAATAATATTTTTTATGTGGAGTTATGGAGTCTCTTCTTTGTTCATAGATGTCTTGGATGTTGGTCAACAAAAAGTCATAAAAAAGTTTAATCCTCTATGTATGGCATTACATCAGTCTGAGAGCAATTTCTTTGTAACAGCCTTCAGAATAAATATCCATTAAAGTGGGGAGGAGGTCCTTATACTGGTCACCCACACTTTGTAGTGGGTGGCCTTTTCATTTATCCCATTATTATATTTCCATTTCTAAAGCTAAGCCAGATGCAGCAACCTGATACTACATTTTGGTTCATGCAACTTTATTGTAATGAAAACTTCCGTGTATATCTGATACTTGTTAGGAAAGGCAAAAAAACAGGAATCATGGTAATATTGCACCACCTTCTTGACAACTTTTATTCTGCATGAGTTGGAATTTCAGGGTACTGCATGCTTCGTTAGCAAGCATTTTTCATATCTAGATGCCCCAGAGTGCAAACATAAAGTCAACCCATGTCTGAACTCCTCTTGTTGGTATTACTTGTGCTGCAACCTTTCCCAGAGGCAGTGTCTAGGTGTTATCCTCTCTTAAAATTCTACATAATGAGTTCTTTAACTGCTAGGTAGCCTACATAAGTAAGACCAACATGGACAGAAAATATTTTAAGGGTTTTATTTCATTAATTTTATCTGTCTTTTTTCTGTAAGCAGATGGATCCAAGGTAGTGGAGTTCAAGGAGCTTGGCTATGACAAGGCCACCATAACAAGTGCACAGTAATTTTCTTCAGGAAGTCTGAATTAGACAGACAAAATATTTATTATTGGGTAGTTCAACGAGTTCACATGTTCCCAGGCTCCCAGGTTATTCTGAGTTGGAAGGGACCCACTACCAGCAGTGGTGTTACTTAAATGCATAATGTTACAGTAATACCTCCAAAAACATATATATATAGAGAGAGAGACTAACAACCTTTACTGCAGCCTGCTTTACACGTTTTAGTGCTCCATATGCTGAGTGTGAATGCAAAAGCTAAGGGAGAGAGAAATGATTCCGTCTGCTCTCAACGCCTGCAAGGGAAAGAATATCTGCTCCAGAGTACCAGTTCTCACTGTGGAAACTGCTGCTCTGAACACTCCCATAAAGCCCTCATGAAAGTTTGGACTCCCTGAGGCCATGATAGAGTTATGCTGTTACAAATAAATCCACTTTGGACATACAAAGGCATGGTGCAGAGCAAACACTGGTTTTATTCCTGAAAACCTATAATGGGTTGTTTTTGCGAACTGTTCTCATTTTAATCAACAGAACCTCATTTAAACATGACGCTTCAGCACTTGGCCTACGGGTAAGACAGTGCTCTGCCTTAAGAGGTTAGCAATGAGGACATACGTATATGCTGCAGAGAGGTAAGCTTTGTCGTAAAGAAAAACATGCGTTTACATGAGTCAAAATTCTTGGTTTGAGGGTGTCAGGCTATCATGAGCTGCAACAATAGGGTATATGAATGATTTAATACTTGCGTGAAGTTTTAGATAGAATATAGTGTACTTACAAAGATTTTATCTAATACAAGTATATTTATCCAGGTTATTCAATAGAAGAGGGTTTTTTTTCTTAAGCCAGTGCAATCATGCTGAAGGCTACAGGCTGACTATGTGAAAGAACATGAGCATGGATACTGAGAAGTCCATCAGTAAACTGTAACACAAGTGTACTGTCCATCATACTTCAGAATGTTTATTGAACATGAAATACAACTACATTGCTATTTTGACATTTTCCTAGCACATTCTGAGAGAATGTAGTCATTCTGCTCCAAAACATCCCTTTCCAAATCTTTTTGCATTTTTCTTCATCTTGGATTAACAAGATTTACATGCTTGATTATGAGACCTAGACAAATAAAGGAAGAAGCACAAGCAAGTGCCATTTTTCTTTAAACAGAAGACAAAGTTGGTCTACACACACACACACACACACACACTTCTTTCTAATCATTGACTTATTTCTCTCCTGTATTTTTAAGTCCTCATTATACAACTCAGTGAAGTGAGATCAAAAGCACTGATAAATATCAATATTAGCAGCAGTGCAACAATCTGTCACACCACTAAAAATCCAGCTGTTTGTAGAGTGATGGCCAGTAAGCACTGCATTCTAGGATCAACATACAAGTGCCTGGATGGTCCCCAGAACCTCTTCCAGCTATTTATAAAAAACTTTGCTGATCTTCTTTCCTTGTTTCTTTTCAGTATCAGCTGATTTTTATTCATGGCTAAGCCACATTGTTTGCAATATACCAGAAATCCAAGTTAATGATCTTAGGGTCTTCAAGTCAGAGTACATCTGACCTGGAAATCAGAGCCTGTCTTAGGCACATCTTTCATGTAAACACACACACATCTAAATGGAAAAACACTCTTTGTGTTACATATTTGCTGAGGAATGTGCGGTAGTACCCTTATCATTCCTATCAATTGTAGTTCAAGAAAGACTTCAGAAAAGTTCAAAAGAAAAGCACTGAACTGCTGTTTAAATGAGATTCCATTAGGCAGAACTGTTCTCATGACTCTCTCAGATCACTGTTTTTATTAGTAAGCTACAGTATATTCCTGCTGCATTGCGACTCCTCCATTACAACCGCACGGATTTGCAAGGAAAATTTCTTGCAATTCAGTTTCAGAGATCTGCAACGCTTGTGGGCCTGATCCCTGGGTGAGCGTTCGCTTGGGAGTTGGACTAGATGATCGTGGGTCTCTTCCAACTCAAAATAACCTGTGAACCTGTGATGTTCCCTGGCTGACGCATGCGCAGTGCTGCTGCTTCAACAAAGGGCAGTGTCGGCAGTCCCTGTGGGGCGGGACGGGGCCGGCCATGTGGGGAAGGTGTGCGGTTTTTCCAGCTCGCTGTGGCGTTTCAAGCCCTGCGGCACCGTGCTCTGGTCCCTGACCTGGTCCTGTGTATCTCTGTGCCCAGTCCCTACAGTGGAAGGGTCACGCCGCAGTATGCCCCAGGCAGCTGCTAAGACCTAGCACAAGAATGCCGAGCAGAGCTCGGGGACACCCCTTCCCCACTGTGGAGGCAGGGTGAGCAGAAGTGGCTGGGATGGTGCTGACGCCACGGCTGCACCATGCTGGCAGCCCTGGCGGGCCAGGATGACATGGGGCCGGGATGGCTTGGAGACGGCCACCGGGGATGGGGAGTGGGGGAGGAGCAGCACGAGGTTTGCTCTGCCAGCAGGGCCATGCGAGCACACGTGGCCGCAGCAGCCCAGCCCCGGCTGCAGCTGTGGAAGCAGCAGCGTGGCCGAAGAGAAGTCCAGGGATTCTCGGGAGGGTCTCCCGAGGCAGACAGGGTAGAGAAACGCTTCCCTTTTCTCCCCTGTGCTGTGAGGGCCTGTGGGGAGGAGTTGAAGAGGCTCCCCAGCGCTCCTGATTGGCTGGGGGTGGAGCAATGGGCGTGGCCTGCATGTATATTAATGACCTGCACGTACTTGCAAGTTTGATGTGCTGCGAGACCTCTGACATGACCTGTTTCTCGCAAATGAGGGGGTATAACTGTGTATGAATAACAGCAAAGCTATTTGTAAAGCACTCATCAGGTTGGGTGCCAGCTCCTGTCCTGCCAAGGAGTTCCTTTAGATGTTAAACCCAGCACTGCTGTTATCTGCTCTATGAGAAAGAAACCTTATGCAAATGAATTGAAATTTCATGTCTGGCCAACAAAGGGGCTTTCCCAGCCAAAATCAGAATGAAGATTTAAAGTTATTTGGTAATCCAAAGGCTAAAAAACCATGATCTTGTAATCTCTCCCTAATGCAAATAGTCCTCACAGTGTTCCCATGATTTCACTGGGCTTCACAAATAGGTTTAGTCATTACAGATTACGTGAGTAAAGATTTCAAGAGCACAGCAACAATACATGACAGCATAAAAATATTGAAATGTAAATTTTGTGTTAGTTGGAAGCATTCATTTTCAGCTATTTCAGAGCAACTTGGACAAACCTTTGAAAAGAGTCATAGAAATGGTCTGATTTGTTCACAGAAAAGCTAAGACTGTATCTGTCAATTTTTCTGAAGCACCATATCCATGTACTGAGTAACGTCATGGTCTGACAATGTCCTCAAAAATCCATTTTGTCCATCTGAGATGAAACATTTTCAAAGCTTAAATAATTTGCTTTTGAAGACAAACCAAGTCTGCAAATATATGTCATTAGACCATTACTGCATTCAGAAAAGGCAGCTGTAGAGCACTCCATAAATCTACTTCTGCTTCCTCTAAGCAAAACCTGTTCCAACTTTAGGGTTAAGACTCCAGTTCAATACTACACTACAAACATGTCTGAGAGAATAAACCTGAGAGAATTACTGAGAGAATTTTAATCCTAAGCCTTTCTCCATTGATATTTACCACTCAGAAAATGTTTACATTTGGGCTGCCCCATACAACCACCAAATCCACTCCTGAAAATGACCTGAAGTGACTACAAAGTGTCCTTCATATGTGGCCCCATTGATTCTGCTGGGATTACTGATGGAAGGTTTTGTCCTAGAGGAAGTATAACAGGATCTCTGGATTTCAAATATCAGGTTGCTTGTGGTGAAATAAACACCCGCAGGTTTGTAGTCAAGCCCCAGTTGAGACGGGTGCTGGAGCTCTACCATGTACTGTCAGATCTAACTTCAGTGCAGAGTGTTGCTCCTCCACAGGTCCTTGCTGGATACCTTTGCATAGATCACATAGGAAATCTGGACTACAAACTTTTTAGTTCCCCAGATGGGGGGGGCTAAAATGGTTGGTAACCTTTTACTACTGAGGGAGGAGTTAAACCTATCCTTATCCCACATCTGGGTGTCTGCCACCAAGGGAGTTCTGGAACTTTCCCACAGCAGAATGCCAGGATGCAAGGCTAAGCAGGGGGCTTGCAGAGGCAGGTGGTAACTCCCAAGCACAAACACAAGCACTGCTAATAACACTACATCTACAGAAGTGTAAAGCAGTGGGTAAAGTACTGTCACCCTTCATTTGCTGTGATTCAATTAAATGCTGAATCTTGATTTAAAAATTCAGGAACTAACATGCCTCAGAAAACATACTTTATCTCAAAAACCTCACCACTTTTTACTGAAGATTTTGCAAGAAACACAACTACTGAAGGCTACAATGAGTCTGACATCGATTGTCAGAGAAGGATCATCAAGCATTACAAGCAGGAAAGCCCTTCTTAAAAAAAAAATCACACTTTTTAAGAATGGTCTTGGAAATAAGACATTAGCAAAAGGAAAAACAACAAAAAGTGTTAAGAGGCAGATACTATATAGGTACAATTTAGCGACTGATCTGCATCCAAAACCAAGAGTGGTGAGCACCATGAGCTAGCCAGGCTATTGCACGCTCTACGTGTTCAGGATTTCAAGGGAGGAAGACATACAAATGCTTCAATGTTTGAAAAATGTACCACCTATAAGAAAAGCAATGATGAGTGCATTTTAAAAATTCCTTCATGTACCTAGATACATATCACAGGAATATATAGGATAGATACAACATGGGACCATGCTGGTGTATGGCATATGATAGCAGAATATAACAAGTATGTAATTTGCCAGTATCATCATAGTTATGTTATATCTGCTTCTAATTTTTTATATTGACAGGCAGTAGGGAAACCTTGGTAAGAGACAAGATCCACATTGCTCTAAGAAAAGTAGAAATAGAAATCCAGTGTAAATGCCAGAAAGGCTCAAATCTAGCTTTGTAGTGGATTTACAAAAGGCTGAATGAGGTCCAAAGTCTTTTAGGATATGTCAACAAATCAAATTGAAAACACAGCTATTCCAACAAGCAATCTGTATGTACTTACATATTGCATATTCTTACCTGCCGTGTAAGAATCTGGTGTAGTTAACCTGGTTAGGAAACTCTTAATTTAAGTTTTATTTGCTTCTCCCTTTTGAAAACAGCTTACTATTTTCTTTTTTTCCTTTATGGGACACCAAATTACATGTGACCAAATGTACCTATTTAGTGAAAATGGGTTCCATTAGTATGTAATCTTATACTTGCATTGTTTTCTTCTGAAGGAAAATAATGGAGAACAGGTGGTGATGTTTAGCATCAGGCTCCTGTTTCTAGAATTACAATCTACTGGGAGCCACCAGCAATCTCTGAAAGCTGTCATAAGTGCTCGGAACTAGTATGATCCAGAGCACACTCAATACATTAAAGCTTCTTTTTGAAAATTTAAGTAGGTGTGACAGGAGAAAACTGGCTGAATGGTGCAGGGATTCTAACATGTCCCTGCAAAGGGTCATGATTTCCTTCTGCATCCCACAGTAAATAACTCAAGCTGGCCTCCATTTCCACTGCAGAAATTAGACATTTAAAAAATTCAAATAGGTACCATATGCACATAAAACAAACCTTTCTGTTTTAACATTCAAATGCAGGCTGATTCACACTGTTGGAAAATATGGGATTTAAATTCTCCAAGAAGTTCAAGCAGCTGTTCCTTTACACTTATTTTTTCTTTTCTCTATGCTACAAAAACAGCGGTGCCAATAAACATCTCCTTGATGTAGTTTGAAAGCCTACTGATATCACACAGCGTAAATAGTTTTGCCTAGGAAGTCACAAAACCACATATCAAAAAGGTATTTCTTTATTTTAGCAATCCCATCCTTACCTTACCAAGTAGGAAGTGGTTAAGCAATAATTCTGTATAACTATGTTTTCCAATGAGTTCTCATTATATACACAAGACAGAGACACCAGCTAAAAGATTTATACAAGCAAACAAGCATTATAGCCATGTTTCAAAATTAGGTTATGTTTTTAAAGTAAGACAAAGACCACACATATTTGTAAGGCAGTTTCAAATGACATAATTATATTAAAAGAGATGTGGAAGGCTGCCTGGCATCCCTAATTACTGCTGTATGTCAGATATGACAAGATACACACTTATAGGAGGAAATAATTAACGCAGATTCTTTGTGCCATTGTAGTTTGTGAGTGCTAAGAATTTGGAATTCAAGGCACATAAAGTTATTTGCAGGGCCAGATTTTCTGTTAGTGGAAACTGGCAATTTCCCACCAATATCCACAGGTGTATGTCAAGTAGTACCCAACTGTTAGATTGCACTTGACAATTCTGATTTCTTCCACATCTATATGAGATCAATATTACAATTATTATTATTGTGGTTATTTCTTTCAAGGGCCCTCAGTCAAAGTTGTCCCTGTAAGCTGAAATTAGTTTATGCAAGGCTATCTTCAGCAGGCTTTGGTGCAGACTATATATATCTTAGCCATCTTCAGTCTCACCTGTGTTAGCTTTCCCCTAAAATAGAAGGCAGTGTGATGAGCTGCAATTCTTCAGGAATCATATTCTGCTTCAACAATGCTCAGGATATACTTTTACTGCTTCTGGTTTCCATCAAAGTCTTAATGCAGTGAGAATGCCTTGCTCTCCAACAAGTCCCATGTAAGTGTCTCACCACTTGAAGCCCTGTGGCTGTGGCAGAAAAAGATTAAAAAGTGCCCGTTGCTTTGAAGATACTACAGAAAGAACACTACCTTATAAAAGCAAGACAAACTCAGGCCACAAAACTGGAAGAGACAGTGTTAGGAGAAAGAGAATGGGGAATACTATTTTTTTTCTTGGCATTGTAATAAATCCCAAGCTTTTCTCTTGAAATTTTGTTTTCTGAAATGAAAAATACAACCATTGCCACAGTTTGGGGGATTTTTTTGTTTAGTTGTTGTTTTTAAAGAAGAAACACTAGTTTTGCATTACAAAAGCTCCATCTGACAACAGGTTGCTGAAGTAAGGGTTTATGTTAATTTGTGCCGAAAGATCCATCTAAAATCAACTGGTTTCTGAATTTCCTTAATATAGTAAATATTTCCACTCATTTATCACTCTTATTCACCTGAATCCATCTAAATAACTTCAATTCCAAACTCAAAATTTCTCTTCAAAAATTATTTAGAAAAAGAAATTTGTTATACTTTAAGCAGTGAATAAGACTGAAAAATGAAATTTAAAATCAGAATAATTTAATTTTCAAGACACCTAATTTCTTCAAGGGTTTTGTTTTTCTGAACAAGAGCTGAAGCTTTTGTGTCTTTATCAAAACTTCTTGAACAATTTTTAGAATGTTTTTCCTGGTACTAGAGATTGCAAAAGTAGTTCTAATAAAAACAGAGTATTGGTAAAAACACCTAGAAAATAAATTATAGCCTTCCTACTTAATCCACATGCCATAAATGGTCTTAGCATATATATGCATATATATACAGATACATGTCATGTAAAAAATTATATCAAATTAGGATATGCAATTGCAGTAGGAAAACCAGAGATGTTTTCCTTACTATATCATCCCTAAAATTATATCCTTGTCTAAAATTCTGAGATTATTTTAAAGGTAGAAACAGTTTAGTTACCTTTTCAAAAGCTTTTACCACAGTCTGACTGATTACTTGCTAAGTCCATTTAAGTAAAAATTCCCTTTAGCCTGGAGCACGAAGATGCTTGATTTAGCATTTACAAATATCACAAACTTGTGAAAGTATTGCTGATATTTCCTTTCAATTCAGAGAACTTTGGACGTGGAAAAAAATCAGTGCAACTTAGGAAAAATTAGGTTTTTCAAGTAATAATAGCTTACAGTAATTTTTATTTTCAGAAAAAGAACCATTTATTTCAAATTCATATTGCTGTTTAAAGAGGCAGCAGAGTTATAACACTGTATTTTCATAGGATAACTGGCCATTAATTCCCTACACTCCCTTTTATCCCCCATCCTTGATAAAATACTACTACTACTGCTACTGCTGCTGCTACTGCTATTACTACTATTATAGTTAGCTCCATTGTAGAAGTGAATTCCTTTCCTCATGAAAGGAGAATATAAGAGCAGGAATTATAAATTTGACCAAGGAACTACAATGTTAGAACAGAAGATAAACACGGAACTGAGTGTCTTCTCTTTTCAGTAATTTGATCAAATGACAGATTTTTGTTGCCTTCCAGACATAATGATTTTACCATCTTTCTTCAAAGAACAGAAAACTTAGATTTTCAAAACCAAGTGTTGAAAGATGAATCTGTGCTGAATTGTATTATTCTGAACCAGCTGGTAGATGGTACATATACATTAATTGTACATAACTCATGAGGGATAATGTTCATGGTAACATGATTTCAACAGTTTGCTGACAAAAAAACTGTTTAATTTTTGCCCAGATTGCACTTTTCCATAAGCAGAACATTAGTACCTTGTGGCAGCATACTTTGCAGACAAGCTGCATTGCGCTGCATATGACACAATTGTTCACTCTTCTCGGTTTGTAAAATATGGATCCAATTTTCAAGTGAAAGATCACTTTGCTGAACATTTATTTTTCCTGTGGAATTACTGTTTGGTGAATAGGCTGTTTTCAGCCTTGGGGGTTATTTATTTAGATTTTTATTCTGTTCAAAATGTTGGTGGAAAATGTTTGTCTGCTGGAGGGGTAGCATATGCTTCTGATCCAAAGATTGACTGACTTCTACAATTACAGTCCCAGTTTCAAAAGTCTGTCAGATGAACTGAATTCCTGTCTACTTCATGGTCCTGGAAACTTAAATTTCTATACACTCTAGAGTTTAATATAATACCTAAAAGAGATGGATAAGAGACTTTGAAAGCTGGATAGAAAATAATAGATAGAAAATGAATGCAGCAGTAACCTGCTGGTTCAAGAGCTAATGAAGGTTCCAGAAATGAATGCACTTCCTAGCTGCAATAAACTGTTATATTCTTCGGTTTAGAATCTGTATAAATTGTGAAAACATCACTTTTCTTCCTCATTGAACAATTAAAAAGGAAAAAGCAGGTTTTAATTCCAAGGATTTTTATGTGAAAATAAAACAGTGTCCAGGAAGTATTGCAGTTTCTGTTACATTTTTTCTGTTTCCTCTTAAGCACTAAAGCAGTCCTTAAGTTCTGACCTTTCCAGGAGTTCTAGAAGCAGAATATTGTGAATAAAAAAAAAAGTTCCAAAAGTAGAAAACATGTCAAATATGCATCGTTTAAAAACAAATATTACCAAAGCAAGTTTAGAAAAACTACTTTTTAAAGGAACATTAATTTAAACAGTTGTCCTAGGGTGGTGTGATATTCCATATCTTTTGTGGTTTGGCTTCAGTTTATGAGGTATTTTATTGTGGATACTGGTCCTTAGCAACACCAAGGTCGTTTTCTCTCTCTATCCAGAAGACGAGAAAAAAAATCCAAAGACTGAGAAGCGGCAGTTGAAGAGAAAAAAAAAATTTTGGGGTAGCACACACAGCGGCGACAGAGGCAGGGAGCTGGTTGGAGCTCTCTGAGAGCCGCAGTTGTGTGGGGCTGGAGAGGGGCTGCTCTGGTGGGCTTCTCTCCTCCAGCTTTTGGGAGAGCCCCGCGTTTTTTTTCTTTTTTCCTTGATTTTTTTTTCCTGGTTTTTTTTCCTTTTTCCTTCTTTTGCTTTTTCCTTGGACATATTTCTTGCTGCACTCCAGCCACTAGAAGAGGGAGAGAGGGCCTGCAATTACTTTCCCCTGCCCCCCAGGGGTTCTTCCTGATCATCTCTGTCCTGGCAATCTGGTGTTTCACCACAAGACTGGAAAATGGCCAATGTGACACCCATCCACAAGAAGGGTAGGAAAGATGATCCTAACAACTACAGACCAGTCAGTCTAACCTCAGTCCCATGCAAAGTCACGGAACGGATGGTCTTGTGTGCTATTATGCATCAACTACAGAACAACCACGACATCGGATCTAGTCAGCACGGATTTCGGAAAGGCAGGTCCTGCCTAACCAACCTGATCTCCTTCTACGATCCAGTGACTCCACTGGTTGACGACAAAAAGGCTGTGGATGTTGTGTACTTGGACCTTAGCACACACAATAAGGAGAAACTTGTAAAAGCACGGACTGGATGGGAACATTTTATGCTGGGTTA
>WEKX01005088.1:29048-70150 GCA_013390025.1 Pitta sordida
TGGGGGGTGTAGGGCTGGATGATCCTAGGTCCCTTCTGGCCCGGAGTGGCCTGCTACACTGTGAGGGAACTAGGTTTGTGTTTACCGCTCTGGGATGTGCTTTCGGGTCTGTACGGGTGTTAGATGGTGAGTTGGACTAGATGATCCTTGTGGGTCCCTTCCAACTCATAATATTCTGTGTGTAATTCTGTGTGTGCAATCTCTTGCTTTCCCCTGGAGTGCCTGCATCAGGACTCTGAGCTCCAGTTGCTCTCTGTGCACCTGAGGAGTTTGTTCTGGGACTGTCTGGTGGAATCTCATTGAGACCAACAGGACTTTTCACATTCAGGACTTTCCACATCACAGGACTCTTTACAGCACCAGACGTGGGATATCTCAGGTTTTGTTGATTAATACTGTTGTATCTTAACTTGTCTGTTTAGTAAAGTAAATAGTTTGCACTTTTCACACTTTCCTTGGTTTTTCTTCCTAACCTGGTGAGGGGGAGGGGTGGTTTATTTTTGGTTTTTTCTTTGGCTCAGCCCCAATTTGCCTCAAACTTCATCAACAGTATGATTTTCAACCTGTATTCTTCCTATTAAACATAATGACATCCAGCTTCCTCTGGGTTTGTCTTCTCTGAAAACACTGCATAAATGTTTAGATTGGTTGTCTATGTGATCATCTTCTAAATTTTTTGGGTTCCTTAAAATATCATATCTTTGTTTCAGAGAAAAGAATTTTACATACTGAGGAAATTCATATCGCGTATGATGACAAGATTTTCGGAATTAATGCCATAGAAGTTTAGCATAACTGATGACTGAGCCAACCAAACATTATTTGAGTGCTTACTGCTTATGTCTAATTAGGCCTCACAAAACCATTTTTTTAGATTATCTTTTTTTTCCAAGAAAAATATCATTGCAAAATCAAAAAAACCCTTCAAGACCCAAAATCTATATTGGTCTCAGCAGTGCATTTCTATCAGCAATAGCAATGCTGTGGCATTAAGATGCAAGTAGCAAAACAATGTTTTTATTGCCAGGTAATGCAGAACAGAATTTGTTTGGGGAGCTGACAGTACACAGGCTGGAAAGGGCTTAGGAGCTTCTCCATTCGTGAGCCCATCAATATAAAGGAGATACAATATTTTTTATTGAATGTCTACTACCGTCTCTATTTTTTTCTTTTTCCGTATTTGTACTGTGTTGGTTCACAGAATAAAATGTTATAATTATTTAACAACAATTCTTTGCTGTCAAATATAGTATCTTGCAAAGGCATAATACTACCATCTTGATAGAAGGACATGAGGGAAAAATTCTGAGGTTTTGATTTATTTGTGAAAATTCTGAAATGAATGAAATTATTTATTTGTGAAAATTCTGAAATGAATGAAAGACAATACAGGAGAGCCCTAAACCTAACCCAGACTTTCTCTAGATATCTAAAGAAGTGATTTGACTTTCAAAAGTGACTAATCATCCAGCGCCTTCCAGCTAAAAACTATAAGCATTGCTGGAAGCTCAATTTTAAAAAGTCAGACTATTTACCTGAAACTGTGAAAGGGATCTGACAGCCCCATATTAGTCTGAAAAAAAACCCAAAAAACAACCAACCAACATTGCATTTGTCACCTCTGTAAATACTATATCACCTGCCCGTTAAAAATGGTGTGCTCTGAGAACGAATGTGCCATATGCACAAACACAGCAGAATGAACAAATACATACTATTAGTTGCGACGCTTTTTCCCAGCAAAAATGGTACCAAAATCAGAGATTCCAACAAGCAGACAAGTTCAGGATAGCAAGTTCCTTTCTACATCTGCCTTAAAGAAGGGAGAATACTGGTCTTGGTCACATCTACCAAAAATCATGTACTACATGAGTCATAAATGTGACAAGTCTCCTTCTATCAATCAACAAGTCACAAGAGGTCACATCATCTTGCTCTCAAGAGAAATGGAGAAGCACTGGCTGTGCCAAGTTTTTTTGCTGGACCTGGGTGGTTGGAATCCAGGTCTGAATGCCAGGGTATTTTAAACGTGTGTTACTACAGCTTTTAATCGGTTTGGAGTTTGTAGGTGGGAGAAGAGATCAATGGAGGGGTTTCAGTTGTGGGGATTTTTTTAGTACTTTTGATATTCATTAAGTCAGAGGTGATAACCAGAGAGTGCTGCTAGGGGAAAGCACAGGAGGAAAGCAGCGGAGGAAATATAGTGCTTTTTAGACTACAAAAACTCCTACTTTTGCCTGATGCAAGAGGAGGACCTGGTGAAAGCAGGAAAAGACACACACATATACACACACACGTGGGGAAAGACAACACACACACATGCCGGCACTTATAACATTGTGACTTTTATTTAGGCTCCTAAAATCTCTGGCCAAATAGAATTGAAAGATAAAATACGTGATTCATGAGTTGTTTGACTGTAATCCTGAGTTGCTCTTTGCCTGCACTTTCCTGACATGAGAGGAGTTTCCATCAGAACTGTAACTATTATGGAAACACTGGACTTTTCAACAGATTGAATTTATGAGAGAAGAATTTACTCATGAGCAAAAAAAAAGCTTGAGGAATTAACAAAGGAAAGCAAAAAGAACTTTCAAAGCCCCCAGAACTTCATTTGGAGTGATAAATGGCTTGAAAATCTGACCATTTTTGAAAAGGTATTTGCTTCTGTAGCTGACTAAATGGTATCAAAAATCCTGTGCATCCTACATACTTCGTAATCTGTCCTAAGTGTCTTTGTCTATTTCTTTTTTTCATTTCCTTTCCAATATAGTCATATTTTCCATTTGCTGCAGCAATTTCTTTGGACTATTTAATATTTTGAGTACAAGTCTTATTGGATAACAAAGCCTCACTGTATTTCATAGAAATACACAGATGTCCATAGGCATTGCAGAGGATATGAAAATCAGTGCCCACTGTCACAGAGCCAGGGACTGAGTTCAGCTAAATAGTTAAATTTCTCCTAATATTTGTATATGCACATCCTAACTGAGACAACACAAAAGGTTACTGTGAATCAGATATGCTTACGGTTACTGATAAATTGAGTTAATAAGCTGGGCTATTTGTAATACTGATAGAATAGAAATTTTTACTGATTTTTATGTTGATAAAATGATAAACTAAATAAGTATGTAAAAATTGCCATAATGTTTGAGTGCAAAGGGATCATGCCAGCATCCTGCTAGTTGCAAATGCTCGAAGGAGGAAGATCATAGGCAAGTACAGAAGAATTTCTCCCAGATGCATTCTCCCAGCTTCAGTCAACAGCAGCTTCAGACACATCNACAAAAACTCCTACTTTTGCCTGATGCAAGAGGAGGACCTGGTGAAAGCAGGAAAAGACACACACATATACACACACACGTGGGGAAAGACAACACACACACATGCCGGCACTTATAACATTGTGACTTTTATTTAGGCTCCTAAAATCTCTGGCCAAATAGAATTGAAAGATAAAATACGTGATTCATGAGTTGTTTGACTGTAATCCTGAGTTGCTCTTTGCCTGCACTTTCCTGACATGAGAGGAGTTTCCATCAGAACTGTAACTATTATGGAAACACTGGACTTTTCAACAGATTGAATTTATGAGAGAAGAATTTACTCATGAGCAAAAAAAAGCTTGAGGAATTAACAAAGGAAAGCAAAAAGAACTTTCAAAGCCCCCAGAACTTCATTTGGAGTGATAAATGGCTTGAAAATCTGACCATTTTTGAAAAGGTATTTGCTTCTGTAGCTGACTAAATGGTATCAAAAATCCTGTGCATCCTACATACTTCGTAATCTGTCCTAAGTGTCTTTGTCTATTTCTTTTTTTCATTTCCTTTCCAATATAGTCATATTTTCCATTTGCTGCAGCAATTTCTTTGGACTATTTAATATTTTGAGTACAAGTCTTATTGGATAACAAAGCCTCACTGTATTTCATAGAAATACACAGATGTCCATAGGCATTGCAGAGGATATGAAAATCAGTGCCCACTGTCACAGAGCCAGGGACTGAGTTCAGCTAAATAGTTAAATTTCTCCTAATATTTGTATATGCACATCCTAACTGAGACAACACAAAAGGTTACTGTGAATCAGATATGCTTACGGTTACTGATAAATTGAGTTAATAAGCTGGGCTATTTGTAATACTGATAGAATAGAAATTTTTACTGATTTTTATGTTGATAAAATGATAAACTAAATAAGTATGTAAAAATTGCCATAATGTTTGAGTGCAAAGGGATCATGCCAGCATCCTGCTAGTTGCAAATGCTCGAAGGAGGAAGATCATAGGCAAGTACAGAAGAATTTCTCCCAGATGCATTCTCCCAGCTTCAGTCAACAGCAGCTTCAGACACATCTCAAGTTGCAAGTTTTACCACTGTGTTTAGTTTAGATATATCTGAAGCAGGAAGTTTAGTACCTACCAGTGCAATCTCTCCTCTCTGCATCTGTCTTATCTCCATTTGAGTGGTTCCATATGGCTCCGACAGCATCATGTGGCAATGAGCTATACAACATGAAAAAGTAGTTCCTGTCTGTCTGATAGTTTCACACTGTCTGCTTTTGGCTCTTCTTCTACAGCAAGTACTGAGTGATTGCTCCCCATTCACCTTTTCCTGACTCTTCATTACTTTATATCTCTCTGTCATGCTCTCTCAATGGCATCTCCTTTCCAGGCTGAGTCTGCATCCTATTTACTTTCTTCTGTGTTAAAATAGTTCTGTTCTGATCATCTCTGCTGTCCTTCCCTATTTAATCCTGCCTGCCTTTATATCTTTTAACAGTTATTCAGAACCATTAAATTAGAACCAGTCTAAAAATGCCCTGTTTTGTTTTCAGTTCCTGATACTGCACTTGGGTTTTATTTTTCATATGTACAGTCATACCTCAGTACATTGCACCGTCATATTCGCATCTTCGTTGACTTGCAGAATTTTTTTCCTGTGAACCTGCCTCAGTGACTCGCGGCACTTCCTGGTTGATGCATGCGCAGTGCGTCTGCTTCGCCAAAGGTTGGCACCATCACTCCCCATGCAGCGGGACTGGCACGGCCCCACGGACTGGGCAGGCGGCACCTCTCGTTCGCTGGGGACAACCACAGGTCACTGCCTTTTGAGTGTTGCAGAGGTTACATGGCATTTATAGTCCTGTGGCAACGTGCCATGGTGTGGTCCCCTGACATGGTCCCTGCTCCGCTCCTGTGTGTCTCCGTGGCTGGAAAGGCTTATGTACATAGTACATTGTACGTAGTCCAGTGCACCTGGTAATATGTAGACATAGCCCCAGGGAAAGCACTGCTGCAGCGCTGTACGTACTATCCTCCACAGGGACTGTGGCCAGAGCAACCATCCACTTTCCCCTTCTGCCCCACCCACCCTTGTGTGCTCTCAAGTATTTGTCCCCACCAGCACCTTTCAGGGACTGCCTGCGTGCATGTGTCTGCATTTCCATGGCTCCAGGCAGGGAAGGCGATGCCAACAGGTGTGCTAAACTGCAGCGAAACCCAATTGCCAAGTGCTGTGTGCTGGGATGGGGCAGCAGTGGGATGTGTCCACACCACCACTGCCGTGCCAAGAGGCTTCTGTTCCCCCATGCCCNTGTGTCCACACCACCACTGCCATGCCAAGAGGCTTCTGTTCCCCCATGCCCTCCCCCAGCCACGGCAGGTGGACCCGTCATTCTGCTGGGTCCATATGACCAATGCTGCTGCTCCCACACTCAGGACCGGCAGCAGCGGAAGCAGCAGCGTGGCCGAAGAGAAGCCCAGGGATTCTCCAGAGGTGTCTCCAGGCAGAGAGGACTCAGAAATGGTTCCCTTTGCTCCCCTGTGCTGTGAGAACCTGTGGGAAGGAGCAGAAAATGTTCCCCAGTGCTCCTGATTGGCTGGGGATGGAGCAATGGGCGTGGCCTGTATGCATATTAATGACCTGCGACTGCTTGTGGATTAGAATATTTCCGGGACCTCAGGGAGACCCATACTCCTCAGTTACGGAGGTATGACTGTATTTTTAGTATTAAATTTTGGTGTCTCCGTTGCTGCTTCACCATTAAAGATAGATAAATTGACTCTAAATTACAGGTTATCATTGTATGTGCTTAATTGCCATCACAGTATGCCATGTACTTTGCTTTATAATTCTAGAAATGGAATTTTATCCATGGGATTTACTCCATCTCTTTGTGGTCCATTTAAATTCTAATTTAAGTTCTGAATACATTTTTTTTTCAAATCTCTGTGCCTCAGTAGTCCCCTGTATTCCAGAACATTTGACAGTAAGTTGAACAGCATTAGTCCTGAAAGATTTATGTGAAACTTTGCTTATAGTCTCCCTGCATTGTGAAATCTGGCATTTTAGTCCTGCTTATTTTTGATCAGTCACCAGTTATTCTAGCCATTTATGAAATGGGTCATCTCTTGACAATTCAGTTTCTTTAAAGTTTTTGTACTTCAGCTATATCTCCACTGGCACAAGTATTTGAAGAGCAGAAATGGTGTAATTTGATTTTGATCTGTCATTAGGCTAGTAGGAGTATGTTGTTTTGAAACATTAACTTTAATATTATACCTTCAAATAGGATTAAGGTCGATTATTGAGTGTTCTGTAAGGTTAGGAGGAAGAGGGATGCCTCAGACTCATACATTATCAGGATAGAAGAGTGTCAGATATTTCTTTGTTTTGAAAAATTCTCAGGTGAAACATACTATTAAAATGAACTTCAGAAAAAACAAATATTCACAAAATGTCTTCTAGTAGCTACTCTCGTAATTAATTCCCTAACAATAGGGTCATATAGGACAGAAGGGGATCAAAAGCAAAAGCAGTGTGATATTTTACTAACAAACAGTCAAAGCATACAGGCACAAAGACTTCCAGTTAAGACAACAGTATCAGGAGCACTCAAGCTCTGAGTAACACTCAAAGTCATTGTACCTCTGACAGCACACAAATTGAGTTCATGGCTGGTGTTGTCTGTTCATACTATTTCAGCAGTGTGGATCACTCTGTCTGAATTTCAGTCCTGTGCCAACTAAGCAGCCCTTCAAGTTGTCCAGCTGCTGTCTCACAGAAACTGGTTTGCCCTTTGGTCAAGGGGTAAAATTCAAATTTAAAAGGCTAAATTGCAAAAAACATCCCAAGAATGTCCCCAAACCTCAAATTAAAAAAAAACAAACCGCACACACACAAACTCACTCTACCTCTTGAGAACCAAATACTGACCAACATACAGAAGGAGCATTAGAGGTCAAAACAAAGAAAGAGAGAAAATCAAATCCAAAAACTGTGTCAGTCTCAGTTGTACAATCTGTTTTCACAGAATCAGCTAAATCTAAACTAGTGAATTCCACTTCAACTTTTTCTCCTGCCACCATTATATCCACAGTATCTGGGAAATTACTTAAACACAACACTGGAGAACAGCATGGGACCAGTGTTTCCAGAAGGCCGAAGTCAATACACTCATACATCAGATACATGTGTCAGGGTAGCTGTCCCAGCTGCACAACACATGATGTGTCTGTTGCTTTACATAGGGTGGGTCAGGAAGGCGCTCATTAAAGACAAGTACTACAGCTCTGCTTGCAACATCTCTGCGTCCTTGTCCAGTTTAACAGCAACAACAACAACAAAAGATGCTGGTTTAAGAAAAATGCTACTTTTGAAGATAAAATCCATACAGAAAGGGCAGAGTAACTGTGCCTGCTCTATTAGACACAGATCCATCAGCGATCTTCCATATAATTATTTCATCACCGATGGAACAGCACAAATTATTCTGATTTAACTTTTCTGCAATAATAATGATAACAAATTATTCTGATGACCAAGCTCAGACTATTTTACATAGGTATTGAAAGAGAAGAAGGGTCTTTGTTCCTAAGCATACACTGCACCTTGGAAGTCCCCGACAGTTTCCTCTGAGCTGAATTTCTCTCCTGCATGGAGAAGGCCACAATCCCACTATGTAAATGCATGCAGAACCTATTCCCACTGAAAACATTCAGGGACTTAGGTACATAAATACACTTCACATTCAGTCTATCTATAGAGAGTGCCAAAAGGTTAAGAGCTTTCTGTGCAGAAGCATGTGGCACCTCTTGGATTAGAAGGGCAATGAAAGGGCATATTTTGCAGAGTAAGGAGCTGAAGTGTAAAGTGTAGCATTTATGAGCAGCATGAACTTGTGTCTGTAACCAAATTTTGTTGGTGCATCTGCTGGAAAACAGTGCTGGAATGGAATGAGTTACACCATTTTTGGGGGAGTTGCTGAATTGTCACCACCATTATGGATGTTACCCTCCACGTACCTGAAAGCTGTTCCAAACAAGTTATCATCAGATGCCTGTTATAGAAGATAACGTGTTTCTCTCATTTCAGCTATCTTCTACCCTTCTAACCCTAACCCTTTAGCTGTAAAATAGACTTCAGCCACGCCAAATTCAAAGGCGACAATTGCACCGCAGACATAGAACTCATAACGCCTGACACATCTGTTCATACAACGTATGCACAGACCTCTAGCCACCTAAAACTTTTAAAATAGAGTTAAGACAGTGCTATCCTACTCATCTATTTGTTCCTATTTGGAAGAGGATTTTGTGAGTAAGTCTCTGAGATGAGCCTGAAGGTGGATACCCTCTCTATTATTGAGTGGTTTCTCAGCTAACTGAGACTATCTGCGCTACATGCTTGTTTAGAAAAATGGAAAATTTTCAGAGTGCTAATTTGCAGCCCATTTGCTACTCCCTTTTGGCTTTATTTTTTAGTAGGGCCTTAAAACATATTTTTGCCTTAAAATGACAACATTTGTTTTTTCTGCCCTCTTTTTTCATGGGGCTTTGTGCACTCATAAACAGTTTAAGAGTTCCCTTCACACCTGCAGTGCACGTGTGCTTGTAATAAAGATTCTGGTTTTTATCCTTCACTGATAACTTAAGAGGACAGTGTTTAAGAAAAGGCATCATCCTTGCAACTGTAATGCACAAAACTAAACCCAAATCTCAAACCTACAGCAGACACAGTGAGGCCAGCATGCCTGGAGAAGAAGGAGGGATGCTCCCTAATGTTAGAGCAGAGAGGTTGAGGGAAGAAAAGCAGACCCACAACTCCTTTCCAACTGGAAAATCCTGCTCAAAGACACAAGGAAGCAACCTGTACCATCCCGAGGTTTTGGTCCATCCTATATCGACCTTGCTGGACTCTATGTTGCTTCTGTGGAAAATCATGCCAAAAATGCTTCCCAATTAGCTGAGCTATGCTGAAGCAATGCTGCTACACAAAAACATCTTGCTCAGAAAATGCCCCCTGTAGACTTGTTTACACAGCAGAGGAGTGGATCAGCACGCTTTAAATTGCAGTGCCGTGAGTTCTCTTTTCGGCTGCCTCATGCTAGTTATAACTGTTTGCGCTGGCATCACTGGCCAGGCCTCAGCACTGAGGCCTCAGCTGAAGGAAAAGCCTAAGTTAACCTAACCACAGAATAGTTTGGGATTGGCAAGACTTTTCCAGCCTCTTTCAGCTTAAGCAGTGATACAAAGTCTTAGGAGAAATTTTCCTCCACAGAGAAAACCTTAATCTTCTGGTTAGACAACATCACACACTACAATTTGATACTTAATAAATTGTCATGAAGCTATAATACAAGTATTCTCCTGGTCACTTATCCTTTTAGCAATAAAAAACAATCAGGACTGAAGTTCAGTTGCAATCTGTTGCAGCTGCTGTGGCCAGGACCCCCTCAGAAAGTAATTTCCAGAGGACTCTTCTTGTTAAAAAGCCATTTTCTTGGCGAGGAGTGGGATGTCTGGAAGACAGCAATGAGGACAAAACCAAGCACAGAAGTTTACAAGCATTCCTAAAGAGCATTTTAAAAACTCTGTATTTATTTAAACAATTACAAAAATGTTTTATGCAGCTAAGCATTTTAGTACTATCACCAAAGTATAGAGTAGACTTTTAAGCCTAGGCAGTTTTCCTCTTTACCTGTAAGATGGCACATGAGACAACATAAACATTTGGGTTTACCCCGGAGAAAGTGTGGAGAGAGGATGGCAGCCTTCTAGTTCCCCAGTCCTTCCTTGGTTCCCAAAATTTCCATTCTTCATTTCTGACCTACACACACTGTTTCTCCTCACCACAGGAGTTAGGTATGAATAATATACTTTGTAAATCTAGTTTTGTTGGGAGTAGCTGGAACTGAAAGGGTCTGGAAGAACAATTTTCAGTCTCACTGGGAAACCCCACAGTGTTCACGTACCTTTACACATAGTGGTTTGGTTACCTGAGTGGATGAAAAACCGAATTTTAAGAATGACAGGTTTGGTAAAACATGACCATTTTACATCTTCTCTCTCCTTCCTTCCATAATGAAAAAATAACCATGGACATATGTATGAAAAAGAAAATATCCACCCAGTACTCCTCCTACCAGAGACAGGCAGTGAAAGACTCACAGCACAGTCTCTGTGTCCTGGGCAAGCCAAAGCACAAAAAGATGAAGAGAAACACAAACTCTTCCTTTTTAAAGTAGAAAACAACATCCTGAGTCTCCCAGGAAATTCACAATGAACTGAATGGGAGGCATGCTCTGCTCTCTCATTTTGAAGCCAAAAGAAAATAAACAACAAAACAAGGCAACCTCTGCAGTACGTACTTGCCCTGACAGGTCAGGCCAACAGAAGCTTCAGTTGGCCACTTTTAAGTCGGCTGTTACTGAGGAGACATACTGCCAAGACAAATAGCCCATGGCTCTTGATACTGGTCGTTTGGGGTCCTATGGCTGTATGTCATGCAACACTAGAATCTGACAGTTTAAAAAAAAACAAAAAACAAAACCAAGAAAAATCAAACCAAACAAAAAAGCCCCCCATGACAACAACAAAAAAATCCTCAAACCAAATCAACCAAACCCAAAAACCTGAAAAGAGGGAAGAAAGTCATATGAAAGCACAAAAGTAAAATACAAGATGGCAGTACAATTTTTTAATTTTATATTTTATTCTTGACACAGCCTAAATCTTTCTGATACTTCTGAAAATGAATTGAACTATGTTAATGAGATCAGCATTCATTTAGGCTTAGCTTTCTGCATTTACACTAGTGGTTTCCCACACAATTCTCTTTTCTCCTTCCATAGACCTTGTTTTACAGCAAAATGTCCAGTTTAGGATCTTTTTTAACTGTCAAAGACATGCATCATTTTCTATGAGAACATACAGCAAAAAAACCCCCCAGACAACCAATTCTGGAAACCACCTTGCTTTGTGCAAAAGGAAAATTAAAGGAGCATCTCCCCCATCAGATGTAATACTTTCCCTGATGCGGTTCTAGTTAAGAATGAGATTCCAAGAATGAAAGTTTCCTGCTGCAACACAAACGTATTGTGATCACAATTTCTCCAAGAAATCTCCACTACAGTCATTTCAGGCTCGCAGTGAAGAGATCATGCTGACAGAAAGTCATGGCTTTACTAAAGGCAAGCTGCCAAAACACGTAGAACTGAACCCTGTCCTCTCATTCACTGGACCGATAAATATGCTTTTAAAAGCATGCACAGCCTGGTTCACACTTACATGATGCACAGAGAATGAGGCAGAGGGCTTGCAGAGTGAAGCAACACCTCATTCCCAAGCATGTGCAGAACAGTCTGTCTTTGCTTACCGCTAAAAATCCTAAACCAGTGCCATTTGCACTACATATGTGCAACATGCATGTCTCAAAGATTCATTACTATGCATATGAAAATTCAATCATATCAAAGCTAAGCTTCAAGAAAGTCCCAAGGGGCTGAACCGTGTGCTTATGTGCTTTGTGGGAGGAAAACTCAACAACTTTAAAGTTTTTTTTCTTTTTGTAGCACTGCCCTCCTCTTTCCGTTAGAAAGAGCAAAATAGCTGTTAAATGAGTGGACTCCATGTTCCCACTATATGTTTATATCCATTTATTTTCATAACTCAAGTTCTGTATCTGTGAACACAAATGTATAAATCATAGATTGATTCAGTCAATCCCAAGAAAACTGTAACTAAGGTGAGCAAAATCCATTATTTTATGAAGAGTGCTGTGCTTTGGTCATTTAGTATGAACATATGTAGCTTTTTAAGTGACCTCTCTCTCCCCCAACACTATTTGTAACTCATTCTAGAGCAAAGCATTCAGCAATTAGCTTAGAAGTATCATAAATTAACCTATTTTCACATTTCATTGCAATTTGAAATTTGTTTCGTGTTCATGAAATTTTCCATGAAAATAAATCTGTCCTTCAATCAAAAAGAGAAAGATTACACTGAAGAAAAGTGATGGTCTGGGGATACACACTGTGAAATCCTATACCTGATGAAAAAAAGAAGAGATGAATAAAGATATTTGCAGGCAAAATTAATTTTAAAATAATAACAAAACAAATCGTCTGGTCTTCTTGGCTTTTGTATTGACTTTTTGCATTGATGGTTGTGAAGCGCATCAAAGTTGTTTTCAAAGTAAAGATAATCAAACCACAGCCTAGAACACAGCAGTGAAAGATAAAGATTTTAAAATAATTATCCTCAGTTCACTAAAAAACCAAAACCCTCTGAAATTGTTAATACACCTGGAGTTGTACCAATGCAGAAAAAGCAGAATGGTGGCTTCTAGTTTTCTTCACTATTTCTGTAGCCTCATATAAACTTCAGCTCCTCAAATCTATCATAAATATCTCATGACTGCAGTGCCAAATCTGACATGAAGCTCCACAGCATCTGGACACTGTGACAAGCCACATGGCAATGATGGGCCAAGCAGGGGCTGCTGGATCCAAGTCTGGCCCACTGCCCCTTGAGCCTTGCCAGCCACAACCAGTGTGTGCAATAGGGGGTTGCATGACCATGGTAGGGACCAGCGAACCCAAGCAGGAAGGGAAGCTCTCTGCTTTGAAGGTATTTTCCAAATTAACATTTTACACATATATATAAAACTTGTTTGGATATACTTTAAAGAATTTACAGATATACCAAACCTGGAGAGGAAAGCAATGCTTGAAAAACAAACAGAAGCAGAAGGTTCATGGGGCTCCTCCTTTGCAGAGTTTAATTCCTCCTAAACAACATTTCCAGGGTGAGGCATTTGTAAGTACAACTGTAAAAGGACCAAAGGCTCAACTGACAAACCATGAGATATGAAATGCTTGCAAGATACATCCGGTGTTGAGATAATTAAAATCAAAATTAAACTTGTGTTATATTTGCAGCTGCAAAGCATCAGTTAATCAAACATAATGAGTTAATCAGACCCACTTTTCTGAGAGCAAAATGTAATCATGCTTCATCATCTCTTGTATTGTCAAACTCTGACAGACTTTCCAAACAGAAACTGGCTTTTCCTAAGTACTTACACACCCAGGAGCACATCAGAGTTCTAGAAATTTATAGGCATTGTTGCAAAGTTAATATGAAATAGTTGTAGTAAACTACTTTAAAGGGAGCTTTCACTCTGCGTGAAGAAGTCAATTAATAAGAAGAATTTGAAAGGAACATGAAGCATGACCCGGGAAGCAGATAATATTCTGCATCCCATCCCTGCAATTATGAGACAAGTCACTCATCTATTTAGCAAGACTGCTGCCAGTAAACCCGTGTGTCACCCAGATTCCTAACAGCCAACAGCAAGGGCAAAGAATAGATTTTCTGGTGACCTCTGCAGATTTAGCAAATGTCTGATTATGTTTTTTTCCAGTTGGGAAAAAAAAAGGCAAGTAGCTGTTGCTGGATGTAATTTCTAAGAATTGTAATTAATTGAATTTTAAACCAATGGAGAAATAATTTATACTGGCTTGGTTGCTAGCTATTTAAGATATTGTGGTTACATTTTTTGTGTCTTTGGTACATTTTATTGTAACATTGTCAGGGCACTGCATTCAATTACTACATCTCATGCTGTTTTACTTGCTGCAAAGCATCATCCTAACATTTTCTAGCAAGTCCTTGTGGGTAACTATGTCTTGTCCAAGAAACACATGTATGTCCATGTGTTAATAGGCATGAGATCAGTATGAAATCAGTTACTTGAATTAATTCGTCTTTGGTTTGGCTTCTGTGGTCTCAAACCTCTTAGCTCAAGCTGCAATGGAGTTCAGAAAAAAACCCAACATTTTTAACATTACAGTCAGGTCTCCTATAGCGTGCACCCACAGTCTTAATTGGGACCCGCGCAGCCCGACTTCCGCATTGAATGGCGGCCAGGCCGCTGCCACCTGTGCCCCCCCCGCCACCGCTGCCACCCTCGCCACCACGCCCGCCGCCATCACCCGCGCGCCCGTCGCCACCCATGCTGCCCCCGCTGCAGCCCAAGCCACCACTGCCACCCATTCTGCTGCCCAGGCCGGGGCCGCCGTGGCTGCGGCAGCAAGTCGCGCGTGCGTAGTTGTGAAACAGGTCTCCTACTTCGCTAAAAAATCATGCTGCTAAGATCTGAAGCCGCAATATGGGGGGTGTGAAGTGCTAGAGGGTCGACTGCATATCGAGTGATTTTGAATACTAATGCTTATCTGATAGCTACCTATTCTGCCTCTGCAGTATTAAAACTTGCTCCAGCTTCTCTCTCCTCTCTCCCTTTTTCCAGACCTCATTATCTCTCAGCCCCAAAGTTGTGCTGGCCCTCTCTCTTGGCTGTCCCAGTTCTTATCTTCACTGCTGCTGCTGCTCCCATCATGTGCATTGGAGAGGAACAGTCCCAATGGGAAGCACAAACCCAAATAGCTATGCAGCAGCAAAGACAATAAGCGACACATCTTGCTAGGGAAAGAACTGAAACAATGGCTTGTGGCCAGGATGTGGAAAGGGCAGAAGATTATAGTACCCATGGAATAAAGAAGGAAAACAGCTAGAAACAAAGTTTGGCAGGTCACAGCCTACCAGATCATTAAAGGTGTTTGAGTGTGAATGAGTTCAGACCCCAGCACTGATGGAGGGGACAAGCCTCAAAGGAGAGAGGGCACTATAATCCAGAAGCAATAAGTTATAAAGATGGTAAAGTGAATTAAAGAGGCTACAGAGGCATTAACCAGAAATCTATGGAATTACTATGCTTTTCAATCACAGCTGTGGGATTTTCTCTTTAAAATCACATTTCTAAAGTCAAGCTACAGCACTCACATGGGAGAGTTTGCCCGAACATAGCTATAGCTAACATGCAGAACAGTTAATCCACCTTCATTGTCTATTATGACTCTATTCACTGTATCATATTTATCTAAAGAGATGATATATCTAGAACAGTTTCTCAGAGAGGATACAGTACTGAGGTGTTAAATGTCCCTAGAAGCCATTTCTCTAAATCAAGTTTAGAAATAAAATTGATGGCACACTGTATATAATACTGACCCTTGCAAAATAACCTAGACTAACATGCACTGTACAGTCATATTTCTTAGTGTATTTTTCCCTTGTGCAGATGCTGTAGATATTTCTGATTCTCTGTGAAATTGGGAAAACATTAACAGTTTGCAGAAAGTGAAAAACTGGAGTGACAGTGAAGCACAGTGAAGAGAGAGAAATCTCACTGATTTAGCACATCACTGCTTCTCATTCTCTGCTTATCCAAGGCAGTAAAGGGAATAGGAACAGAAAATAAACAATATTCCTCAGAAAGACATAAAAATGTCTTACTAAAAATCACGTTTGCCCTATCAGTCTCTCTGCAAGCTGAATCAGCTTGGTTTTGCTCATGTATGTACATTAATTTTAACTGGAACTTTGAGTACTGGATCTTCCCTTTTTGGGCAGAAGCACTCTAACTACCAGCTGAAATACATCAGCACTCCAGATAAGCCATGAACTATTGTATCTGTTGATTTATTGTTGATTAAAGACTCTCAAGTTGCTCCTAGTCCTGAGAATTAACATCATTGAAAAGTAAATATATATCAGGCTGATGGTCCTTCATCAGTTTTGGTGAGAGTCCTCTGGTTTTCGCTACATGTATGTGCAGAGTTGAAAGCAGAGCTCAGAGCTGTCACAACAGCAAAATTCTATTAATTTCCCTTTAACTTTCATATCTTTGTTCCTTACTAAAACTACTGCCTAGTGGTGAACAAGACATTCAACTCTCCACCTAAAATGTTACCAAGATATAAAAAATACTCTTACTTTTGAGACATTATAAATACCAGAAATTTAAGAAATTGTTTTAGAAAGAAAAAAATATGCCTGTTCTTTTGCAAGTGGCTGGTAAACTTCAGTGCAAAGTTTCATAATCTAAACAAATCATGCACTAACATAAGAGTACTTTAAAAAAAATTACAAAAATGTAATGTCTTAATTTCTTGATATGCGTGACACTGCTGTCGAAAATGCAGCAGCATACCAACGCTGCAACAGGAAGTATCATCAAAGAGAAAACATTATCACAACAAATTCTTTTTCCTTTCCTTTCCTTTCCTTTCCTTTCCTTTCCTTTCCTTTCCTTTCCTTTCCTTTCCTTTCCTTTCCTTTCCTTTTCATTTTCTCTTTTTATTGCAATTCTGTGTTAACTGTGCTGCTTCAGATGGATGACCAAACTAGCATCTACAATTATTGGGATGAAATCTGTGTCATTTTCACATACATCTGTGTGAGGCCATGCAGTATCTGGGGACAGAGTCTCAGGGAAAGAGGGCGAAATGAGCGCTGACAGCCCTTGATGGGAGGTCAAGCCTCACTCCCTGGGAGTCAAAGCCACCAATTCTCTGGAGGTCTTTGCTTGTGCTACAAACATGACGTGTTAACATCCATGACATCTCTTCCATCACTACAGATACTTATAGTGTTGTCTGTCACTTGAAGTGTACTTTGTGAGCTCATAGCAGTAGCTAAGACCCCAGCAAATCCCAGTGCAAGATGGCAAGTTAGGGGCAAATACGGCAAATGCCACCAGTGGACAGTGCAAGCTGTTTTTCAGGAACTGGGTGAATTGTATGTAATCAATTATTTTCAACATTGCACCTAATACATTGAAGTGCTGAGGATGTTGTACATGGGGAAAGGTGGCAAGCCTTCCAAAAAAAGCCAAAAGGCTGTACAGCACGACCTCACAAAACTCATGACACTGATAACACTCAGTGGGAAAACAGGACCTGTATATTGACATTTTGTGAATACAAAGGACAACGTATTAGAGACTGTATTGGGCTCCTCTATTTCCTCAAGGTGATTCAACATAGCAATTATTACAATGTGAAGTAGAAAAGAGCACAGTACTTTAGTAATATGAAACTTCATCACAGCATCTGCTACTAAACTTTGCTCAGAGGTAAGGAGAGGCAACCAAATTCTGGGTAAATTATAAAACAATTGAGTGGCTAGGGAAAGAAATCTTGCAGGAGTTTAAAAACAAATTTCTCACATGCAAAAACCGAAACTGCCACTACTGTTATTATGCCTGAACACAAAACCAGATGATAGCATTCAATTATTAGGAAGCTGATGTGAAAAACTTTAGCAAATTCAGTGGATTACTTGAATTTTCAGCTTCTCTGCTGCTTTAAGAAAAATGTCAGCAAGATACAGACCCTCGGGCATTGAGTATTTTGCCTTTCTAGTGCTGAATGCTGGCAGCTCCCTTGCTGCTACACTGTTGCTTATGAAAAGCATCTGTATTTAGAGATATGCACTAACAATACCCAATAGTATAAAACCTACATTTTCTGAAGAAGTCAACCTCCTTCAACATCACAATGCTCAACATTTATAGCATCCAAGTTAAGACTTGAGAGGGAAGCAGAGGACTGAAGGCATAAAATGCTCTTTTATAGTTTACCACAAATATCACAGAATCACAGAATCTCAGAATGAGTGAGGTTGGAAAAGACCATAGAGATCATCGAGTCCCACCTAATATATATATATTAAATATTATAACACGTAAATGTAGTTGAATGAAGACTATTGTCTATCAGATTTCCAAGTTTCCAGGCAGGGTACAGAGGAAAGAAGGCTGCATAGGCAAATGTCTTTTTTTTTTTTCCCCCCCACATATATTTTCCATAACCGTTTCTCTCTTGTTTATATTCAACGGAATAACCAACCAAAACTTCCACAACCACTGAAGTGTATTCTGGACAAGAAACCTAGCTTTTGTTTTCTGTCATACTAAACATTTGATCTTACCTTAAATTATACCACTGGGACTTATTCTCACAAAGGAGCAAGATAGCAGAGATCAACTCGCTAGGTGGTTTTTTTAAAACCAAGTTTGTTTTGCTGCTGTGAACAGGTTTTATTTCATGCTCAAATTTTCCTCACCTATTCAATTTCGACTCATTTACTGACTGAGAGTTAACAAGAAATATCTTCCTTTATTTCTAGCAGTCTTTTGAAGGAGTCAAACAAAGAAATGCTGAGGAAAACAGCTTTTAAGATTGATCTTTCTTCCATCACTTATTAAGCCTATAGAGAAAAATGAATGATTTAAAACCTCCCAACTCCTACTTGTACAGTTCTTAAACCAATTATGAGATGATATTTTTCCAGACAACCCTGATGAAGTAAATTAATTAATTCAGCACATTAAAGTTCTGAAAACAATGTAAGGGGAAGACTAGCAATTATTTGCATATAGCACACAGATGGACAGACACTCGAGCAAAGAAGTGATGTCCTACCTCTCCTTGCCGGTGATAGTGCTTGGGAGGTTTTCCCATCTGCTCTAGTATTTTGCCCTTCTTACTGCTAGCAAGCATCAGTCCCTGGTGGATGCCTGCAGATCTGTTGGTTGTCTGAGTTGGAGCCTCCCCCATCAGGGTGGACTTGATGGAGTTCACCTTGGAGCTGGAGCTGTCTAGCTGGGAGCTCTCCACGATCAGGACCGCGGCTAGTAAGAGGAGACAGCAGGAGCACTTATTCCGCATCAGCACGATCATCTCCCCTCCCCCAAAAGGATTATCTCTTTTTTTTCTTTTTTTTCCTTTTCTTTTTTTCTTTTTTTGGCAAAAAAAGATATAAGAGAGGGGGAAAACGGTTTTTTTTAAATATCTCCCAAAGTTGTTAATAAAGCAATGGATTTCAATGCCACACACCAAGGAACTGCTGTTCTGAGAGGGGAGAAAAATAATTCGAAAAAAAGGATCCCCTAGGAAAAAACCAAAAACGTATCAAGTCTATAGGCACCGAGCAACTGTGAGGTCTGTGAAGTGATGTCTTTTCCCTCCAGGTCCTCGAGAAGTCCAGGCAGTTTTGAGTAAGTGAGCGCAATAAGCTGCGGAGCAACTGCGCCCAGGGCAGCTCCCCGCCGGCGCAGGCACCAGCACTTTTGCTTAAGCTTCAGAGGAAGACTGAGCGAATTACTTCCCCCCACTCCTCCTCTCTTGCTGCACAAGCCAGCAGAGAGGAAACTCAAACCAGATCCAATCCAAGCAGCACCAGCAAAAGCTGGGCTTAGTTTTCTTTCACTCTCTCTCCCCCCTCTTTACTTTTTATTCCCCTCCTCCTTTTTCTGTCTTTTGCCTCAGCCTCTACAGTCAGAAGGAGTGAAAGCGCCCGGTCTCCTCCTCCTCTTCCTCCTCCTCCTCCTCCTCCTCCAGCCCCACCGGTGCGGGTCGAGGGGTTCTGGGCATCTGGCGGCGGGAGGAGCCCCGGCACTGGCCCCCACTCGCGATGGGAGCGCCGGGACCCCGGAGGAGAGTCAGAACCCTTCGAGCTTCCGGCGCTTCTCGCCGTCGCACTCGGTGGTCTCCGTAGTCTCTCGTCGGCCCGTTATTATTACAGCCGGTGGCAGCGGGTGCCCCTCCTGAGCCCTCAGCCCCGAGGAGGGACACACATCACCCCCCCTTCTCCCAGCAGCCTGCCAGGTTCCCTCTCTCTGCCCGGGGCGCTCCACGGCAGGGTTTCCCCTCTGTGCCTGTTCCCGTGGGCTCCCTCCCCGGCCCCGGGCTGCCAGGCTGAGATGCATGTCGCGGTGCTTCAGCTCCCAGAAACGCTCGGAAGCGCAAAGCCCGTTATTCCCGCAGGTCTGTGAAGGCACAGGGCTGGCACGCAAATGGCACCAAAGCTAGTGCCCGAGCCAGCAGAGTCTGCTGCCCACGTAAAGGACATGTCCAGCCACGAATGCTCCACTGCACTCCTCCCACACCTGATCCTTCCCAGTGCCATCAAACCGAGACACTTACCTTGCATTTATCTTCTCAGTTTCCTTGGCACTGGTACACATACGATTACTGTAAAACTACCAGGTGCTATGAGCTACACCCACACGGTTCAGGGCATCTCCTTGCTGCAGCACCAAAACAATGTATTTCAGAAAAAGGAAGGAAAACAGTGACACAGAAAGTAAAACTAGCAGAACCGTGGGAAACCCAGCTCTTAACGTTTCCCTGTCACCTGCAAAAGATCTGGCGCAGAGCAGAGAACATCACTTTGAGGCACTTGGTTACTGCAGTGGAGCAGCTACAAGCCCTTGTCTTTCCTCTGAACGTGTGAAAGTGAGGTGGAGGGAACAAAAGATTGTGAGGGAAGCAGCATTCTTGCTGTCCTACATGCTCATATATGAACATGATCTTGTCTGAGAATAGTAGAGAGAATTTTCATGTTTTCCACCTCTTCTGAAGGATCTCTCCTCTTGTCTATCAGTCCTTTACAGTTACTCTACAGTTTTACACAGAGGAAAGAGAAGGAATATGCCACCATGGAGCCTTACGCCTGATCTGTCCTACCTAAGAACAGGTGCCCTAAGTTAATTTTTTCAGTCAGTACAGATTCAGCTAATTTGGAAGTTCATCAGTCAGTTGTATTTGACTAAGTTCTGAGGTATTAATTTACATTTAGTGGGAATGGAAATGGATATCTTTCCAACAAGCTAAGCCTTATCTTGTAGCTCACTGCTCTGATGGTAAGATAGTTTTCATTTCACTGAGGAAATGAAAGCAGGTTTTGCTTTATTACCTCAGCAAACATTTTCCTCCATAGGAAGCAACAAGACATTTCACTGCAGGGCAGCTGCTGCTAGACCAACGTGCTGCTCAAGACCACAAAAATCAGAAGTAGATGGGCAGGACGCTAAACCTGTGTTGGGGAGTAGCTTTTGTTTCCACGCCCCCCTTAACAAAAGCATGATATATAGGAACACTCATATAGAAATAAGCTATTTAGTAGTTTGGTGGGCTTTGTTTTGTTTGTATTTTCCCCCACTTTTAACTAGCATTCAACCCATGCATTGTCTACTTCAAACTTGTTGAATACAGACTTCTAAACCAAGGTATAGTTTTCCTATACTACTCTTTGCAGCAACTGTGCTATCCTTTCAGAGAACAGACATTTCACAATATCTACTCAAGTAAGAAAGTATGGAGGCAAAAATACCAAGAAACATCTCTGCTTTTCAGATTTATGTGCCACTACAACATAGAACCTGAGAGACACCAAGAACTTCTAAAACATTAATTGCCATGGGTGATGTGTCAGAGGAACCAGCTACAGAAACAGTAGTCAAGAGCATGGAGTGCACAAAGCAGAGGCTGTCACACTGCAGATCAGGCAGAAAGACAGTTTACTACTATGTTTGGATGCATATTGTGGAGCAGCTAAGGCCCACATACTTGGTGTGTGGTTAGTTACACATTTCAGAACAATACAGTCTTTTGCACCCAGAAGAAGGGCTTGCAGCTAGCCATGCAGAATAATGGAGGCAGCACTGCCCACAAAAACCCCAGTCAATGGCAAATGCTATATGACATGCAGGGTGGTCATGAGGAATCTCTCATCAAGTACCATATTGCAGAGACTGAACCTGTTTCTGACCATTACACACATAACCACAAATCCTCCTGGGATCTTCCAAAGGTAGGACTTATGCCCTAACTTAGAAAGCAGATTGTCCAAAGACCCCCATGTTCAAGATTAGTTGCTAATTCTTCCCAGAGATGTCCAGTAGGCAGAAGGACAGGCTGTGCTGGTTACAACCCATACACCAAAGCCTGACAGTCAAGAAAGAGAACCATGTTCATTAAACACCAGTGAGACCTCCAGTGCAAACAATAAGAACTACATCAGTGGGCCACAAGTAGTTCTCCTCTAATAGTAAAACTCATATTTATTTCAACACAGAAATGTGCATTTCTATCTCTTTTGGGCTAAATTAGCATGCATTATGTAAGAAAAGTAGGTTTTTCATTCATCTTATTTGCATCCCTGAAGAGGAGACACAACACAGAGTAAAGATTGTCTTTATTTCTGAATCAGGTATTCAAACCCTGAACAAATGTTGAAAGTTTAAATGTTTCAAACACACATTTCTGTTATACAAATGATTTGATGTTTCTTTTAATTTTACTTGTTTATAAATTTAATGAGAAAAATTGAATGGCCTTAAACAAACAAAGGTTTTGTAGAATTTTTCTAGTTTCACAACTTATTCTTAGCAAAAACAAACAAATAAATAAGACATAACATTTATTTCAATTTACAGTATTTCCATTGATTAATTGTTTTTCTTTTATCTCTTAATGTTTTGCCAGGGAATTCCATTAGGTTAATTGTAGATCTTTTTTAATTTTTCTTGAGAGGAGAAGAGGATTGAGGGGGGGAAGGGTGAGGAAGCAGGAACGACATGAAAAATAAATCTTTTTCCCTCTTGCTTCCCCCTTCTTTGACTCTGGAAGTCTTAAAATATTAAATATTTGGAAAATGCAGAATCTAGCAGAAGTCAAGACAAAAGCAAGATATCCAAGACAAAAGCAATTTAAGAACAAAAAGGAAATAGAATGATGATGAGATTCTTTACCTGATCTCTTCCAAAGGGCCAAGACTACACACAGTAAATATAAAATATTATGGGCCAGATGACAATCCCATGTAATTTACAGGATCTATATTTTAAACTACATGACTTTAGTTGAACCTTTCTTGATTTACACCAGCTTTAGTTCAGTCTCATGTCCTATGTTTTTCTTTCCCTTAAACAAACAAAATTACCTGTTCTTCAAATTAAATCTGTTTTTAATTCTATATAACGCATTTAGGAATACTTGTCATATGAAAGACATTCTATTACACAGAGGTGCATTGGGTTTTGGTTTGGGTTTTGTTTTTTTTACTCGCCAGCTGCACTGAATTTCCATTGCCCCTTACAGCAACTCACACAATTTGGATATGGCCTAATTTCTCTTAGCATTGCTCCTGGGACCTACTCTGTGTTTTATTTAATTTTCTGACTAAAGAATTTGATCAGGACCATCAAACAATAAATAGCTTTTGCTAAGGCTACAGCTAAACAATAAAAAATTTTCTTGAAATAAAGCACATTTAAGATGCTCTTTCTTCCCTTCTGTCCTCCATGCTCTCCATGGGGATGAGTTTGGGGTTAATTTATTTCCTTTTTCACTGTTCTTATATTCAGCTCACAACCAAACCCTCTCAACAGAAAAGGTTTTAAATGGCAATAGAAGCGCAAGAACATGTAGACACTGGTGGTAGAATGGGGACCAAGGGCAAATACTTCCAGCATTTCCACAAAATGCCTCAGGTCCTGGGACTATGGCCCCAGCAAAGCACCTGGAGGACAAATTGGGCTCTGAAGGCATGACAGGAGGTTTTGGGCTTGTTTGAAGCAGAGAAAAGCAGTTTTATTTCAGGTCCAGAAAACCTGGCCTTTAGCCATCACAAAACTCCTCTCCACAAATAATATTTCATATTATTATCAGTGGAACGACTTGTTAGAGCTTATACCACATTTCTTGCAGCATTGAAGTCCATAGGTGGGACACACACCCCAAAAATTGTCCTGCTCTTCCTCCTCTTTCCCTCTCAACAGATGATGTGTGAAAGCTGTAGCCATAACCCTGTGACCCAAAAGTGTCATAGAGACCTTTCTTCAGGTGCTGGGACAGATTGCCCGGTAAGTAAAATCCTTTCTTCTCCTCAGCCTTTATCCCTTACCACTCTGTGCTGTGGGACATGCTGTCAGTGCAGTGCAGGGACGGTGTAGGGAGGTGTTGGCAGCAGTGGCTTGGCTTTGCTCCTTGGCCAGCATGCCCAGCGAGGACAGCGAGCCAGACAGTGCTCACTGGGCTGCAGCCACAAACAACCCCTGGCAGGGATTTGATGCCGGCTGGAGAGCATCCCCCACTGACGTCGTGCCTGCCTAGCACGGCCACATCAAGAGATCCCAGCTCACCTCTTCCTCTCCAAAGGTTACCCTCTCCCCAAAACTGTCAGTGAGTACAGCCACTGGTGTAATTGGCGCCTGACCCAGCTCAGCCACAACGGGTGGCTCCAGCTGCAGCCGGCGCAGGAGGCACAACCGCAGCCCGGAGAGAGGCAGGCTCACAGCGTGCAACTGCGGGCACGGGAACAGGAGATGAAATATCACATCCTTTCATTTCTGTATTTTTGGATGTAATTCTTAATGCCATGCTCCTCGTGAGCAGGAAGGCAAATGATGCAATAAAACTGTTTTGAAATCCTTATTTATAATTTTTCTCCTGATGATATATTTTTTTCAAAAAGATGAGTACTGAATGTCACTGTTTTCCTCAGAAATAACTCCTTTTCCTGATTAAAACAGTCCAGGATGGTGTCAGAGTTAATTCACAGCACAGAACACTGTGACAAGATTGGTTGCTCAGAGTCCAGGATTTCAATCAGCTTCTCTGACAACAGTTAACCCTTTGGAGTGGCAATAACCAATTTGTGAGGATGATAAAACAAAGGCAAACACTCCCAGCCAGCAAAATTAATAACCATTGATAAACTTTGCTTCAAAAAAGAGCTGATGCTATAATAAGTCAATGTAAATTATTTTAAGCCGTTTCATTATTTTCCCCAAAACACCTTCACCATGCCACTGAACTAAATGCCACCGAACCATGCTCCCAAAGCCATAAACATTTTAGCACTGACCAGAGATAGAAGTACTTTCCAAAAGCAAAGATTTAGGCCAAAAACAATGAAGGTGCAGGTACTGCACCCGGAAGGCCACAAGTTAAACCCTCCAGTCTCCCTGGCAGGAGCCAACAGGAGCCAGCCACATGTGGGGAGTGAGAGGAGCAGCAATGGCCAGGCAGTATTTTCTCGTCCTCGTCCCGTGTCTGTGTGCAGTACTGATGCTGGCCCCACCAGAGCACTCCCCAGCACTAAGCATCCTGAGGAAGATGTATGTGAGCTAAGCTGTGAATGCCCTGCACGTGGTTTTCCAGAGGATCACAACACACAAACCGAAACACAAATCCGTGGTAACCCAGAAAGACATCTGACTTGATATGGAAATAGCTGAAATTTCAGTCTCCCTCCCTCCCACAGCTGCATATGTTGAAGAGTTGTTAAAACAAGAAAAATATCTGTAATTAGCAAGTCTATATACACCCATTTTCTTTGCAATATTTTGGGCAATATTGGAGCCAAGTTACTCAAACTTTCTGAAGAAAAATAACCGTAAGGAAAATTCCCTTTTCAGGAATGAAAGCAGCACAAAATTATGAGGTTGAAAAGGGTTAGAATGGGAACCATTGTGCAACCTTAGCTGTAATAAGGACTATAAAAGCTGATTGTTGTTTTTTACATTTGTCTTATATTTTCTGATAAATGCAGTCACAGTTGAAGGGTGTATAAAAGAGCAAATGTAAAAATATTTTCATTAAATAAATTAAATAGCTTAAATAAATGATTTTGGAACTAGGATGGTGTATCTAGAGGCTGTAATAAATATATCCCACTCTCGGAGGAAGGCCAGAGCAAAAAAGTGAGGTTGCTTCCTTCTCTGTTTGATTGTTCAATTTTAATCTTCATCCTTATTTAAGAAAATAACTAAAAGATAAAGAGATAAATATTTCTGCGCATAAGCCCTTCTACCTTCCCAGTTTTTGTAGCACAAGTATTTTCCTTTAGTATCAGGACATAAGATGAAGGCAAAAATTCCTCTCTGCAGTATAAAAATTTATGATGAATGATAGACTCTATTTATTCCAGCATATTTTCAGTAACTGGCAATATATAGTGTCTAAATAAAAAGTAATTTTGAGGAGAAATGAGAATATTTTATTTTGCAAATGGATTTAAATTTTACATTTGTTTTTTGTTTGGTTGGGGTTTTTTTCTTTTTTAATTCTGATTTATTTCTATTGAAAGAGATTTTTCATTGCAACACAAACTTAATGACTGCTTTCTGGCCACCTCGGTGTGCTTTGTATGGGACATATTTATTACAAAAAAAGTAAAATAAAATTCCACAAACAATTTTCCAAAAACTGGAAAAAAGAACAAATTATTACCTCAAGCTTGCATAGCAGAGATAAAAAGAACCTCAAGGTAGCACTAAAGATACCACATTTCTTTTCTCTGTTGTTGAAAGTGGGCAGAAAAAAAAAGAGATGTTCAGTCCGTATTGTTTTAACGATGCTGTCTAAATCGCTGCTAAATAAAGCAGGAGCAAAATGCAGAATTATGTGGCTTTTTTCCTCCCTAAAATCTATGAAGAGGATAAAATCAGGATAGACATTCAATGACATATGCAGGCTGCATTCCTGGATAATTGCACAGGTGATGGATAGCAACTGTGAAGTCCAATAGTTAGCGGCCAGAACCAAAGTGTTGCAGTTTTACTCTTGCCAATGTATATTTACACTCAGTTCCCTGGCTGTAGTTGTTTCCCCATTTTTCTCTCAGTATCAGAAAATGACAAAAGCAAGAAGGACAGGGAAGGGGAACCTCTCCTCTTTGGTGTGCAGCCCAGTTTGATAGAGAGAAGGCAGCTTGCTTTACTGCTCGAAACACAAACACTCCTGGGAGCATCTAAATTTACTCCCATTGGGAGTTTATTCCCAGACCCACTCTGGCCTTTGATAATTCAAAGACAATGACTGTGTAAACCTCAGCCTTAGCTTCCTTTTCAAAGCTTGGTTCTTCCTTGTGCTCTGCTCCAGGGCCTGCTCTATCCCGGAGTTTTCCAGGTGAAAAAGTTAATCAAACCTTTTTGTTGGCCTTACTTAACAGGTCTTTTCTGAGTCTTAGAAGAAGCTAGCACTTGAAACTCAAGTGGTAACTCAAAGAACCCTGCTAAATGAATTCCTGGTTTAAGTACATTGACACTGATAGAGTAACAAGAGGAACAGAATTGGTCCTTTGACCTTTTTCCTGTTATCCACAATGCGCAGCTCCATTTTTCTGCATAACAAGTACCAGAATACTGAATATACTGGCTGCCAAGAAATTCAGAACGAACAGATTTACATGTTTTTCCCTTTATTTAAGTCATCTGACCTTTGCTTTTTGTGTCTTCGGAGCAAGCTGCAACTTTATTTACATGTATAATCTAGATGAAATGCTAGTTTGTGTGTAGAAAGCTACGTGGACTTTGATCTTTGAATCTGATTTTCTTTTTTGTTTGGTTGGGTTTTTTTAAAGCAAAAGCATAATGAATTAATGGAAACACAGAAACATTAGGTTTTAGAATGAGTCTCATTTCATTGTTCTGATTTTTTCAGCCAAGCATTAGTTCAGTCTAAAATATTATGTCCTGACATAGGTACTAAAATCACTCACAGTGCCCACTTCAACAATGATAGCTTTGGAACCTCCACAGAAGTATTTGACTGCAATGAAAGGTGCCACTAGCCACCTCAAATTTGTATAAAGTAGCAGAAGTGAGATTAATTAAATTATTAAAACAGTGGAATTCAAATTTTTAGGGAATACAGCAAAAAACTGACAGCAAAAGGGAATAAGTACTAACAGAGTCAACAAGAAAAAGTAAGTCAGATAATAATCTAGACACAACTTATGATGTGGAAGAAGAGTTTAAATAGAATCATAGAATCACAGAAAGGTTTGGGTTGGAAAAGACCTTAAAGATCATCTTGTTCTAACTGTCCTTCTATGGATAGGAACTTCCACTAGACCAGGTTGCTCAGAGCTCCATCCACGCTGACCTTGAACACTCCAGGGATGGGGTGTCCACAACTTCTCTGAGCAACCTGTTCCACTGCCTCACTACCCTCACAGTAAAGACTTTTTTCCTAATTGCTAATCTAAATGTGTTTGAAGCCTTTCTCACTTGTCCTGTCAAAATATGCCCCTGTCAATAGTTTCTCTCTGTATTTCTTGCAGGCTTCTTTAATGTACAGGAGGGCCACAGTTAGGTGACCACAAAGCCTTCACTTCTTCAGGTTGAACAAACCCAATTCTCTCAGCCTTTCTTCAGGAGAGGTGCTCCATCCCTCTAGTCAACTTAGTGACCCTCCTCTGGATGTGCTCCAATGTGGGACATTTTATCTGCCTAGACTTGGGTCTGATTGCTAGTGAGCAAAGAATACCTCACTTCTACCTCATACTTTATGTCTGCGCTCTGCAGCCTAACAAATTTCATATACCAAATGAAAATAACATGGTACTAATACATGCTAAATGCTACACTTTCTTGATTAGGATTTTTTTACAAAACAACACTGAATAACACACAGTATTGAAATGGGGAAAATTATGAAGAAAGAAAAATAAACTGCTAATTTCTATGTATAGTCCTTATTAAAGCATAAATTCCAACATAAATTTTTAAATTCTGGATAAATTTTCTGAAAAAATCTTTTATATTTGTGTCTCCATACATCACAAGTATACTATTGTGATAAAACCATACTATTTTATCTAAAACTGAACAAGAGGAGATTCCTTACATATATATATTCCTTCTATAAGTAATCAAAAAAATTACTGATGTACCTGTTCTATTAATTTTTTAACATTCATATGGTTTTACTACGTGTCTTTTTTTTTGCCTCTACCTCTAGTGGTTTATAAATGCTCATCAACTCAGTATCTCTGGAACAGGAACAGGGAGCATCTTTGTGGAAATAACCCCCTTCCAAATTGCATGGTAATATTTTTTGACCCAGTTAAAATCTAAGAGATTATTCTTTTTATTTGCTACCACACACAACCCACATTGGTAGAAACAAATCATCAAAGCAATCCAGATGGTTACCATCAGAGGTAGGTATTTTGAAATAAGGGATATAAAAAACATGCAAAAAAAGGAGCAAGAATCTATGGCACTTTTCACAGGACACAATATACAACTCAAGAGCAACAGTGGCATTAACTGTAAGGCAACAGCTCAGCACAAAGCATCTGGGCAGTGGAACTTTGCTGCTTCAGTGAAAGCCACTGCCTGCTACCATGCAGTCATTATCAAAGAGAGAAAATTCCCTCAAAAATCACCGAAACCAAAACCAAGATGATTAGAAACTTACTTATACACACACTCTTTCTTGTTCTGACTTCAACATTACAAAAATTACCTCTCAATTCCTAAATACTGAATTTACACGTGACCAGCTAACTACGGAAGCTTTTAATAGCTTTTAAATTATCCAGTAACAATGCCACCCCTGGTTTTGACTTGGGGGTTATACAATTTTTTGATTGCTTTGATTAAACTGAGCATATACTTAATTTACTCTAGTTCTAATTCTTCATATAATTTTAGGAAACAGGACTGCTTTGTTGATACTGTATTTAAAGTTAAAGTACATACATTTCTATAGGCCCGTTGTTTTTCTTAAGGTTGGAAAATAGATATATAATGCTTCAATAAGACAAGTACAGTAGTGGGGGATGTTGTACAGCAAACTCGGTTAAAATCAGTTAAACACTGTAGTTCAGAAACTTATTTTTCAAAATGTTCCTGGAATGAGGAAAGCAGTCTCAAAAAGCGGCTTCCTAACAAAACTGATGGAGAGAAGCATACATCCTTACATCTTTTAAAGCTTCTTAGAATTGTTGACTAGACCTCCTGTCAGTCTGTCAGATACTAAACTTCCCAAAACGAATGAAACTATCTCACTTTTGCCGTACTTGTAAAGAAAGAATGTATGTAACCCATTTTTTGGAAACACACATGCTGCAAATATAGATATCATGTACACTGACATTTCTCCATTATGGTTTAAAATAACATCACACTACATCTAGTGTGATGCCTATATGCTGTGCTGTTAGCTCAATTTTTGATTTTCTAAACACTGAGTTTGCTTTCAAAGAATAACACTCCCGTTCCCATACAATACATGAAAGCATACTGGCTCTTCAGCTGGGAAACAAAGTTAAGAATGTCTGGGCTTTGGCTTCAAAATTAACCATGCTTTAGTAATCTAGTATACTAAACTGTTTCTTATTAATGTATCATGCAAATACTCTCCAGTCCTCCCACAAGTCTGACACTTTCCCAACATATCAATAGCAAATGTTCTGTGAAATGCAACTTTTCTGATGTAGGCCACCCTGACTTTCAGTGTGATCTCAACTCACCATCCAAATCTTCATGGCAGATGCAGAATGGGGTTCTTCTTTAATAAGGAAAACAGTATTGAAAAAAAGATTAGTTTGATTCATCAAGTTTGTTTCCATCATTAAAGAGACTACTGCTCTTTTTTTTTTTTACTCTTTTTTCTGCCCCCACCCTCCCCTTGATTATGGCTAAACCAAATCAAGTGTGTTGTTTTTACAGAATAAGAATGTAAGGTAATGTAGGGGGCTGGTTGGTATTAGCTAGGTTGGTAGCTATCTTTTCTAAAATACAATTCTTACGTGCGTCAGCTTAACCCCAGCTGTTTTCTGTCTTAATGCAGATGAGATGGAGAATGTACCCAGGGACTTTTGTTACATGAGAAATAAGCTTCACAGAGGCTCTGTGACAACTGTCCCCATCTCCTAGAGCAGCAGATTTTTATTTAAAGTTGCTGTTGCCAAGCCACCCAGCTTCACGTCCCTTCTGCAGACAGCAGATGTGACTATGTGAACACATGGTAGTGCCTCACTGAGCTACTAGAGCAGTTTGTAGGCAGGTTGGCTGGATTCTGGCTGCAAAACAAAGCAGGTCAATCTGCCTGATAGTCAAGAGGTTTTGTGGTTTGCCCTGGGCTAAGAGCTGCCCCACCTTAATTGCTACCAGCACCAGCCTGAAGCGCGCGTTCCAAAGCCACCTCTGGACACCAGGCTGCAGCCTACAGTCCAGGTGTTGCCAGAGGTTCTGACCCAAACAGGGGGCCATTTTAAATAACATATGAATGTTATGGGATAATACAGCCGTTGCTACTTAGTTTACATATACTTATACTTTAACTCTTTTTTGAAGATCTAAATAATCTAAAGATCTAAATCATCTATTATTAAAGCCATAGTGTTATCTACTCTCCTCTGACTCAACCATTTCATCTTTCAGAGGGTTTCTGTAAGCGCTGCTGCAAAAGAGAACATCAAGGAATCATTAAAGACGATGAAGTATTCTAATTTTTAGCCATTACATGTGGAAAATGTAACTTTTTATTTCCCTTCTGCTTTTAACATTCTCTTTTCAGATGCACTATGGTTCTTCTCCCATGAAACATACAGTTATCACTTCACAAATCCAATACTAACAGTGCAGGAGAGAAAAGCCATGTGAGCTGGGAGAAGGCAGATCCAGGGTGACTCCATGGCTGAGCAGAAAAGTGAGCTCAGAGAAATAACAGTGCACTAATCAGGGGTGGAAGGCAAATTAAAGGGCTTTAGAAGCTTAGGTGGGGCTGGATGCTGACCAGACACTGGTACCTGGAGCACACAAATGAAGAACAGACAGCAATGCCATGATAGGTGACATGGGGTAGGGAGAAAAAATTAGCAGATGTGTTTCAACTGAGCTGCATGCCAGAGAGGAGTTGACAGGTTCCAGCGACCACTCATAGATCACACAAACATTCCACCTCTTGCCTCTTTAGACATGGATGGGAGATGCAACAAATAACCTCAGCAAACAATAAAGTTTGAGTCCCCCTGCAGTGTTCTTCACTGCCAGGTCTGAGAGAATTGCTGGGCTGGTTTTTTTTCTCTGTTTGCTCCTTTTTAGATCTAGCTCTTGGAGTTAGGAGATAATGAGGAACAGTACTTTGGAGAAACAGGCTACTGGTCAATGAATTTCTCTTTGTACCAGTAAGAATTTGAACTAAACCAAAACCTAAGTGGAGTAGCCTGGAATTTGGCCCAGGACTCCCAAAGTGATGTACTCTGCTGTTTTTCATCCTGCATCCATTCTTAACTAATAGGTACTATACCTGTGGCCTCTTACTTCAGCAAATGCAAAGTTGCTACAGTTGTAAAGGATAAAGCTTTGCACTCAGGCATAATACAAGACACAACAGAAAAATGAGGGGGAAACTGGTTTTACTAGGCTTACTTGAGTAAAGACTTTTTTTACCCCCAAAATTGAAAGCAACTGGAAATACTTAGGAAATTCAGGAGATTTAGGGCTTGTTTTTACAGCAGATGAAAACAACTGACCCAAATGCCTCTATATTTTAAAGCTCCAAGGTAGGGGCATATTAAAAATAACCAGGTCCTCTAGGTTCCACTGCCTACAGAAACCTAAATCTAAAATAATTGTTTTTAAAAATTTATTTCCTTTAACATTTTTACAAGATTAAGTGGTTACAAATAGAAATGCTAGATATTCTGAAATATTTATTGTGAATATCCAAGTTGCTTATTCTGGCAGCTTGTATAAGAAGGGATCAGTATGGTATCTACATTTTTTCCCAGAGAAATAATAAGAAAAAAGAATAGGATAAAATTAATTCAGAGTAAATTGCAGAGCATACCTCTACTTCCGTTCCCTGGTAAAGAAAAGACACTGTATGCATACTGCAAGACTAATCAAAACTTCTTTTCCAAACAATGTATTCAAATGAGCAATTGAAATAAGTGAGTGCAATTCTAATATTTTCTGTTTGCAATGCAGCTATATCCGGTTCATACCTCCCCTACCTCCCCTTCCATTTAATAAGAATTCTTTATCTTCGGTATTATAAAGTACGGTCCCATGCCCTCTAGTGAGCTACAAAACAACTGCATCTCAGTAGGTGGAGAACTGTCACCTCATTTAAGAAATGCGTATTTACACTACCCTATGCCATTTCCCTCTCACTCGTATTCAGCATGTTTTAAGCTCAAGCCTTTTGAATCATCTAGTTTACTAAGAGTTCCTGTTCTGAGGCCAGGAAACGCAATGTTTTGAATTAGGGAACAAAAATACTTAGTCCAGTGAGCAGCATTTAAACCAAAGCTAGTCTTGGAAACTACAGAAGTCCTGTTGCTCCAATTAAGTATCAAAGGCACAGTGTATCACGAACATTTCATAAGTGTTTTCATAGTACTTTGGAAAAAAGAAGATTCCTAACCCAATAAATAAATGCACAGAAGCCATAAGAATTGTACTAATACACACAGTACCATTGTGGTTTGGACATGCTGTTCCATGTTTTGGAAATAACTTACATACCTCTGAATGAAGCAGACTAAGTCACCTTTCTGAACATCTCCTAAGATGAGGACCTGGCCAAGGACTTCCTGTATCATGTCCTTTTGGGTGGGATGGTCTGTCCCATTTTATGCAATAGTTATTTGGAAATGGAGCCCTGCTGGTGCCAAGGAAATAGTGCTTGCAGCAAACAGGTTTGTACCATGCTAATATTTGTCTGGGTCTGAAGTCTTTCTCTTCAGTGGGCTCTCATTAAACATATGGAGATATTTCACAGGTTACATGTGCCTTCTATGCCACAGACTGGCAGCTCCCATGTTGAAACAATGCTCTTGTTCTAGTTAGGTGACTCAGATCTCAATCAGCAGTTTCACCATTCATACAAATAAAGTTTAATATGTACTTGAAAGTTTATAGGATTGGATTAAACACTGGGTTGTACAAATATGACCACAGTTTCTATTTGCCCCTGCAATGCATTATTATCCACAACCTTAAAGAGTCTTACCCTGTCATAACCCATAATATTTGGCCTGATGCTAATAAAGGCAAATTCAGAAGACAAGAATAAGAATTGCTGTTGCTACTGCCAGTGGTAATAATGAAGTATCCCATTTACATGATACAAATTACAGATGCATAAAATATAAGATTCCAATTCTATCATAAATTCCAATTTTATCATTCTCCTTAATTAATAAAAAAATGAAGTACAATTATTCCAGAAGTGGAAACAAATAAAAAAGAAGGAAAGTTGTGTATTAGTTCTGTCTCTAGATGCTCAGAAAATGACATAATACATCAGGAAAATTAACTTCTGACTTAGAGATTATATGTTACATTTGGAATGGCAGTCTCATCTGAAAAGTATAAAATGCCTTTTTGAAAAGTTAGTTGAATTTTTTTGTAACAAATGAGGAGCTGTTGCATCCAGTTATGCAACACAAGTAACTGTCACTCCCTTCTTTGCCATGTTACCAGCTTCATACCAAAAAGCATCATAACAAATGTATTTTCCAATTGTAAGTCTTTGGCACATTTTCCAGCCATTAACTTGTGACCATACATTTCCATGAAGTCCTCCTTGAGCTACATTAGCTTCATCTGTGCACTTAGCTGGTGGCTTGAACGTATTTCAGCCAAATATTACGGGCTCACCTGCCCAAAGAGATGCATCAGTCCTAAAATCCCCTTTCCACAGAGAATAGCTGCAGTTTATAAATAAGATTTTTATATAAGTCTATATCCTCTATGTAGGCATTTACATAGAATTCACTACTGCGGTCTGAAATGCTAGTCATCCCAACTGGAGTAGGAATTGGAATTTCCCCATGTTGGGCAACAAGAAATGTTCTTCATATGAAGATGGTTATCTGGATGCAGCAAGGCTGTTATTCCGGGGCAAATTATGGCTGACAGCATAAAAAAGTCTGGTTAGTAATCCAAGTGACATCTTGGAATATGTAAAAGATTAAGTAACAATGTCTGGAATGGACGACGTCAAGACAAATCCAAGTTCAATGAGAACTTAAGTGGCTGAAAGAGCACCAAATAATCTCAGGAATCCATCTAAAGATTCAAGATGAAAACAACCCCATTCATTTGCTTATATTCCCTTTGTCTGGTTCACAGTTTTGTTGTTGATGGATGCCTATCTCTTTAGTCAATGTCTAGCCTGTCTCTTTAGCCAATACTTTATAGCAATAAAGCACATAATTTATATGAATAAAATTTGCTAGCAACAGAGCCTCATCCTTACCAAATATGGTGTCCTTTCTTTGTGTAGCCTATCATTGTTCATAACTAAAGGAGAAAACCCACAAAATTCTACTATTCTCATTAAAAGCTTTCCTAACAAATGAATGTTTATTTCCAAAGCTTTCACTCAGATGCAGAGATCAGAATGTGTTCAGGAGGAAGTACAACTACATTTATACTCGGGAGGAAAGAAGACCTCTCCTCTATTGGAAGTGGTCTGCTGAATTTTCCTACCTACCATATATATCCTTACAGAACCGGAAAGCTCAGAACCCTGAGGTAAATCATGGATTCGGAAATCTTCTCATGAGAACCTTGACCTGGTGTGTGCATTTTCACCAATACCTACTTAGTTTTAGCATCAGTCTTGCTGTCTCACCTTCCTACTTAAGCAAGAAGCAGGGTTTTGGGATTTGCCACTCCCTGCCTATTAACTCTCTGTGAAAATGCTTTTTAACACTCTTAAAATTTCACATAAATGTGCAGACAGGCGACATAATAGGGCAAAATAATTAATTTATAAACTGTTAAATAACACACCACAGCAATTACCATTCATCTCTTCTCATCTGAAACGTTGTACCTCAGCCCTTCTCATTAATGTTTAGTATTCTTCTAGAACCATCTCCCCACTGTTTTAAAACACTTAAGGGATGATAATTAAAAAAACAACCTCAGCCTGTTAAGCATAATCATCTTGGTAATTAAGATAACTCAGTTTCAACTTCTAAAAAAACCAAGCCAGGCAGTTTTCTTCAAAAGATTTATTTATTTGATTCTTTTTGTTTGTCCATGCCTCAACTTGAATAACTGCCCATGTAGGTTTTAGAACTGCTGAGATCCTGCAGCTCACTCTCCCTTCACAAAAGTCTTTCCATAGCTCTAACATAAATACATCAGAGGAGGGCAATAATAGTAGCTAACCTGAGGTAGGGTTGCATTTGGAGTCCCAGCAGAAGACACAACTTACAGCTCATCCTTTGCTCTCAAGATGGCTAAATTATGTCATCCTCTGTGTCCAAGTTTTATATCTTTTAACTACTTGAAGGTAAATAGAGGCTTGTGGGTCTTATAGACCATCACCTGGTCCATAAAAGACACATTTTCTCAAAACTTACGAGCAATGTTTGAACATTTGTCCCCTCCACCAACTCTTTCAGGAGCTGTTGAACTGATTAGAAATGATGCTGGCACAGGCCTACATTCTGCCCTCTAGATATGAGAGATCATAAGAGCAGATCCTGTGCATTTCTGTGTTAGGTCTCAATAGCATTCCTACCTAAGTCTTATGATGTAGGACAGGAACATTTCTTAAAACACCCTCACAGGCAATAAAGGATAATTAACCATGCTTCAAAAGAAGTTAATCAGAGCTCTAAAGATGGAACAAGAAAGGTGTCTACATACACAAAACTTGTACTGTGTCATAAATCTAATCTATGTCTCTCATTCAGACTTAACCGCTGTGCTCTTGCTCTAATGCAGTACAAGGCCAACACATTCTACCCACCTTCACCGAAAGCCAGTAATAAAGCTGTATGTGTCTCTGTGAAGCATCAAAACAGATTTCACATTACTATTTTAAATAGCAAGAAGACTGCATGGAAAGATGTCTGTATTTTCTTAATAGCTGTAACCACACTACATAGCACATGTCAAAATTCTGAAAAGAGAGCAGATTCCCAATGCTTTGTACAATGTATATGGTTTCTTTGCTTTGATGTCTTTGCTTGTTTATTGTATTAAATTATCTAGATTTTAAAAAGAAAAAAAAGAGAAGGTTGCCTTTTGTCTTATGACCAAACTGTCAAACATTATTTGAGCTAAGAGAACACCCAGTGCCTCCATAAGAATTTTGGAGTGCAGGAAGGAAGAACGAAAGTTGGTAAGTATCCTGTTTATTTGCACAGTTAGGTATTTCAACCACAAAGGTTGAAGTGAGATGACTCTGTTCCAAGAGTCTCTGTAAGTGACTTTTAAAATTCACATAAGAAGGGATCTATATTATCACTCCTTAGGGAAGTCCCTCATCCCTCTCCCATTGCCATTTTCTGCAGTTCTCCTACTTCTCCTACATTCTCTAGAGGGACAGGATGAAGTCGTGATGTCAAGTGTCTCTGGTCACTGCTTTGGAGATGGGGTTAAGATCTCTTGCATGCTTTTTCTTCTAACAAATAAGCATGACAGAGAGAAAAGATCTATTTTTTTTTTTTTAATATCTAGGGGAAAATGCCTGCCAACAGGAATTATATTGCACTGCTGATATTTTTTCTTTACCTGGACTATCCTTGAAATGAGTCCCAGCTGTTGCAGAGAAGGGTTTTGGTGCCCTAAACAGAGATTTATGACTTCAGGAGAAGGAATAAGTGAGAGGAGCACAGAAACCTCATAGAGAAAGGATTCTGCTGCTATGGCAGAGAGCTGTACATCAAATAGACCTGTCTCTGCAGAGTAGCTGAAAAAGTGCTCCTTCAAGTCACTCAGGCAATTGTAGACCTGGATAAAAAGTGTGGTCTTTTGAAGTCAAAGGCAAGACTCCAGGCGGAGTCTTTAGCCTGGCCACATTTTCAGCTTTGAACTCAATTTTGAATGCAAATTTAACAAATCACCAGGCCTAATATGGTTCAGGTTACATTATGGTCATGGCACTAGAACAGAGGTCTTCCACATCTTTCACTCTGGCTTATTCAGTGGGAGTTTCCATACGTTCTGCTTACTATGCAGCTCAATAAAGGCACAAATTTCACCCTTTAACCCTGAAAATAGGGTCAGCTTTCACTAAATTGAATGTTCCCTTTTGTAGAAATAGTCCCTGAAGTTCACATTAAGGGTCTGGGATCTGTTGGCCTGGCTTGACATCACCCTAGATACCCATAAATCTATGTCTATAACATCAGAATGTTCAAACGCTAGCAGATTGTGATAAATTCCCATTTTGAGGTCCCAAGAGGGAGAATTAAGAGTTTAAATGAAAAAATATTAGTAGAAGTGACATGAACTTACATGTCTGAAGTTGATCATATTAAATAAAGGTTGATCACATGCATATCTCTTGATCTGGAGCAAATGGCTAATACAAGCTGGAAAGAATGTAAGCTTCTCCACCCTCCCTGTGCTGCTTCTGAGCAATAAACAAAGCCTGACAAAGAGTGGAAAAGGAGAAGGTCGATATTTAGTCCTGTCATACAAGCAAAGTACAGGTTTTGGGCAAGAGGGGAAATTTCTTGGGCCTCTGCAGGGTAAAGAAGTTCCCAGAGGGCTCCATGCAGGAATGGTTAAACCACTTCTTACAGCTCAGGTACAGGCTGCTGCTTTCCTTAGCGCAGACAAAGCATACATTTGTTTTCTAATTTCATATATAAAATCATTGATATGTAAAAAAACCAGAGATAAAGGGATGATTGCTAGACACATAATGTCCAGTAAGCTCTAGGAGTTTTCCCTTTGAATTTCAATATTTAGAGAAGTTTCATTAAAGATGTAGAACTCAGATATAAAAACTCATAAGAATATAGATCAATGTTTTATATACTGTATTTTAAAGTCTACAAGCACACTAGCAAGGTCATTACTAACAGTAGGAAATTAGCTCAGATTGCAGATGAGATAGAGAAAGTCATTGAATGTTGGTGGGGCAAAGCAGGAGCAAGGAAATTGGCTTTGCCAGCTAAGCCAACATGCTGTGGACCTAAGACCTATACACTGAAGCTCCAGTTCCAATCTTTCAGTTGTTAGCATCAGGGCCAGCTTAGGAAACTCCTTCCTCATACTCCCTCCTTCTCATGCCATCTCTCAGCTGAGCCGGTCCAGCTGTCTGTGTGGAAAATCAGTAGAAGAAATCAGTCATACAGAAATGTGAACACTCAAAAATGTTTACAAAAATAACCTTACACTAATAAAGGAAACAAAGGGCTACTTTAAGCCAGAATTGGCAAAAGATCTCGTTTTCCATGCCACGTGACAGCAGCATTGGCAGTACTGTGGGTCAGCATGGAAGTAGAAGAAACTGCTGGAGTCAGAAGATCAAGAAATGCTGCAGGATAGTACAGGGAAGGCTGGCCACAACCACAGGCTCTCAGTCAGATTAATGCTTGTTTCCTACTGATAAATCAAGTCCCATGGATACCACTGAAAGCAGATCTGGAGTGCTGAGAAGGTCTGATGTTTAGCACTGCTTAGGACAAACTCAAGATACCTGTAAAGATGAACAATCACAGCTCTAAAGAGGTGATGGTCAGTGATGATTCCACACTTTGGTAGCAACCCTGACTACACCTATCTTTCTGCGTACGTTGCTGTATCACCTCCCAGTCACTGCTGCATGTACAAAGCAACGCTACACTGAACATATTGCGGTGGGGGGAAGTAAGCAGAAAAAATGTTTAAATGCATTTCTTAAAGTGTATTAATCTCACACCAGAATTGCCAGAACTGACCATATCTGAGTGATATCATTTGCCAAGTTGACATGAACAGTTTTGGAGCCTGCTGTAGTACAGGCTACTAAATTAGAATTGCTTGACTAGACTTCCTTCTAATTGGTAAGAAGCATACCAAAACAGAAGCTTGAAAAAACGGTTCAGGTTTCCTCTAATATTCTTTCAAATGTTCTTGCCTTCTGACTTGCAAGAATTTGACACTGAATCCTCTACAAATTAATGTTAAAAAGTCTGTTTCTATGTGAAGACTAACTCTTGAGAGGTCTTCATTTTATTCATGTCCTGGTTTAGGTTTTTTGCTGCTCTGACAGCGAGAGGGTTAACAGCTCAGCTCTTGCCTGGGCCTCAGTTGCTGCCATGGCATTCAAGGTTATAGAGATAGGAATGCCTCTGTGAATAATCATATTTGGGAGAGAATTAAAAAAAAAACTTAGTAGCAAGATGTAGAGTGCCGGGTCAGGGCCTGTATGGAGAAGCTGAAAGCCATGAAGGCCCCCCCAGGCTTACTAGAAAAGGGGGTAGGAAGAATTCCAGGTATCCCGCTGCTGTTTGTGGAAAGGAATATGGTGCAAACCTATGGAAGAGAGAGAGAAACCAGTGATGCAATATCCACTGAAACCACAACTGAAGATGGAGAATCATGCTGCAAAAGCTGCAGATGTTTTTGGGAGCCCAGAAACACTTGGCCACCGGAGCTGAGCTCATCAGAGATCCTTTTGGACAGACTTTTGTGACAGAATTGCATTGTGGTAGGATCTGAACTCCTTGGTTTCTGGTGACAGGATGAGAGGTCATAGTCTTAAGCTTCAGCAGGGAAAGTTTAGGCTTGATATTAGGAAAAGGTTTTTTAGTGAAAGAGTGATCTGGATGTGGAATGGGCTGCCCACAAAGGTGGTTGAGTCGCCAACCCTGGAGGTGTTCAAGTGGAGGCTGGATGAGGTGCTGAGTGATAAGATCTAGATGTAGATGCTAGGTTAGTTGGATTATAGGTTGGACTAGATGATCTTCAAGGTCCTTTCCAGCCTTATATAGATACTGTGAACTATGTACTTTGGGATGGGCTTATTATGACACAGCAAAAANCAGTGATACTGTGAACTATGTACTTTGGGATGGGCTTATTATGACAAAGCAAAAAGCTAGTACTTAAAAGCTGCTTCCTGTATTGTGACTCTTGGACAACAGAGAATGGAAGAACTGTGTCCCTGGGTCGAGATCTCACTTGGGAAAGGGTCATGAAAGACTTTTCCTCTCATGAGAGAGAGAGAGAGAACTTTATGGAAGGGCAGAGAGATGGTTCCTACCCTGGATCTGGTCAGAAACACCAACTTGCCTGGTTTTACTCCATCCCTGTTCCCCCTTTTTCTCCTGGTGGAAAAAAGGGAATATGGGATCTGTTGTAAGGGAAGGAGGGGTGGGGGGAAGAGGTTGCCTTTAAATGATGCTTCTCACATGAGCTTTGATCTTGTTAGTGTCGTGGTTTGACCCTGGCTGGATGCCAGAGACTCACCTACAACCTCTCCTGGAGGAAAACTGGAAAATAAAACTGGAAAATAAAACTGGTCACAGGCAAAAAAGCAGGCAAAACTATAAGTAAAGAGTAAAAAGGATTTATTTACTAACTAACAAGATCAGAACTGCGAAGGAAGCATCATTTAAAAGGCAACCTTTTCCCCCC
>WEKX01005088.1:70164-108384 GCA_013390025.1 Pitta sordida
CAAATATGTTATTCACAGAGATGTCTCTATCTCTGTAACCTTGAAGGCCATAGCAGCACGGAGGCCCAGGCAAGAACTGAGCTGTTAACCCCCTTGCTGCTAGAGCAGCAAAAAAACCCTGAACCCTAACAGTTAGTTAATAAATAAATCCTTTATATTCTTCACTGGTAGTTTGCCTTGCTTTTGCCTGTGACCAGGTTTTTTTCCAGTTTTTTTCCTCCAGGAGAGGTTGTGGGTGAATCTCTGGCATCCAGCCAGGGTCAAACCACGACAATTCATTATTGGAATAAAGTCACCAACAGACTCATTCATATGAAGAAGTCATGTACTGCTTTATTACTACACAGCTTCAAAGCTTATTCCAAGTTGGAAGGGACCCATAAGGATCATCTAGTCCAACTCCCAAGCAAGCGCCCACCCAGGGATCGAACCCACAACTCCAGAGCCATGGGAACCACACTCCATCCATCCAAGCCTCCCACCATCTAGGCCATGTCACTGAGTTCCTCATCCAGTCTTTTCTTAAACACCTCCAGGGATGGTGACTCCACCATCTCCCTGAGCACACCATTCCACTGAGAGATCACTCTTTCTGTGAAAAACCTCTTCCTAACATCCAGCCTAAACCTCCCCTGGCATAGCTTTCATCCTAACAGAGGCACTTGTGGTTTAATAGGCGTTTTATTTGCCATGGAAAATTGAAGGATAGTGTACGTTCCACCTTACAGAATGTTTTCGTTTCCCGAAGATACATGTGACACAAAAAAAACCCTCAGCAAAAGTCAATAAAGCAAGTAGTTATCATAGAATACCCTAAATTATAGCGGTCCACAAGGATCATAGAGTCTAAATCCTGGCTGTGCACAGGACAGCCCCAAAAACCACAACATGTTTCTGAGAGCCTTGCCCAAATGCTTCTGGAACTCTATCAGGCTTGGTGCTCAGCAGTCAAATCATGGTGCACCATTCAATGTCTTAAAGCTGAGTTCACAGCAGAAGTGCTTACCATTTAAAATCAGTCCTTAACAAAAACAATTGCTGAGTTAAATGTTTTTCTGCTGCTATACTTATGAGATGGACACAGAAGCCATGGGGAAATGCCAAGTTGCAAAATCACCCTCGGTGGTTTTGGCCTCAGCCACATCCTGCTCCAAGGTATAGGACAGAAGCTGAGTGCTCTTGCAGCAAGGGAAGCAGGAGATGGCTGGGGAACATCCCATCTTTCCTGTCAGGGAGGAAGAAAACCAGAAGTGACACCGCATGGTGTGTTCTAGACTGTATGTAGGTTAATTAGTGGATTTTCCATGTACAAACAGAAAAACAGCACAGTAACTGCCTCTGTAATTTCAAATATCAGAAAATCAACAAATTCTGAATATTTGTCTCAAGATTTGTGAAATTGCAACCCTCACATTTCCAGCAATTTTGCCCAGATTATACCCCCAGTTTATGTAGGTATGTACGCAACTGTGGGAGCCCATACCTTCAGGAATTCAGGATAAAATGGGTAAGTCATGTCTTTAATCAAACAAAGCAACATACAGCACATTCCCTTCCTACAATCCCTCCCCAAAATCCCACACTCTAGCACAGTGGGGAGAGAAATGAGAAACACTGTTTCTTACACTCTGAAACATCCTCGGTTTCAAGTCATGCCTCATGTTTAATACCTGAGATGAGGAAAACCATCACTGAGGCAACATCTTTTAAAGAAAATCCTTCACTTATGTCTCTTACTTGAAATGAGTCGACAGTGTACCCTTGTGACCAGGAGGGCCAGTAGTATCCTGGGATCCATCAGGAAGACTGTAGTCAACAGGCCAAGGGAGGTGATTCTACCCCTCTACTCAGCCCTAGAGAAGCCACATCTCGCTGTGGGCTCCTCGGTATAAGAACGACAAGGAGGCAGTGGAGAGGGTCCAGTGGAGGGCCACAAAGATGAGGGATCTAGAGCATAAGTCTTAGGAGGAGAGACTCTAGAAGCTGGGCCTGTTCAGTCTGGAGAAAAGAAACCTGAGAGGGGATCTCATTAATGCATATGAGGTAGGTGCCAAGAGGATGGGGCCTGACTTTTTGGTGGTGCCCAGCGACAGGTCAAGGATCAATGGCCATAAACTGAAACACAAGAAGTTCCACCTAACATGAGAAAGAAGTTTACATTGTGAGTAGCAGAGCACTGGAACAGGCTACCCAGAAAGGTCACAGATACTTTCTCTCTGAGATGTATGACTGGAGACATTTAAACCCCAACTGGATGTATTCCTGTGTCACCTGCTCTAGATGACCCTGCCTTGGCAGAGGGGTTAGCCTACATGATCTCCAGAGGTCCCTGCCAACCCTAACAATTCTGTGAAATTTAATTTCCTTAAAGAAAACACACAGCCTACTTGGAAGTAAGGATCTCTGTATGGTAAATGTCTGTCCTGTTAATGCTCAGTCATTTCCACTCCTATTGTTCATGTTCTGCTACCCTCTTAAATAAATACCTCTATCACATATGGATAAAATGTATACATTCTTTTTTAAAGGGAAGTCAGAACAGAGATCATGGTAAGAAGAGTGAACATTGAATTTTTCCTACCTATTTAAAACATTCCCAGCTTTGCTTTATCTTTTCTTACCTACTTGATTCTTCCTTCAGTTGTACTTTTTGAAACAGTGATACTGTCCTGACTCATTTGTGTTCCTTCTATTCCATCACATCTTAACTGCAAAGCACATCTCTCTGGGACAGTTTAACTCTTATTTAGTGAACTCATAGAGCTACCTTACCTCCAATATTGTCCTCTCTCTTACTCTGAGCTTCCACCTCTTAGTGTGGCAGTATGACAGAGAAGTATGACCTGAAACATGAACGCAAATGTGACAAATTTCCCTTCAGAAAGAAATTCCAGTCTTCATTAAACCTTATAGATTAAAATTTAATTTTTGAGACTGTGCACACATATACTGCCAAGACCTTACACAAGTCCAAGAGGGCATCCATTACTAGCATCAACTCCAATATTGTGTGGATTTCTCTAATTTGTGGGGCAGTTTCATTTGATAAAAAAATTCAAATGTACAACTCACATTTATTTCAGCATACTTTCAGAAATGCTTGGGAATGTCACATTCTGAAACCAAGGTATTTTTATAAAGTTAGGACTCAACAGCTGAGCATCTGTAGATGTTTTCAATTACAGCATTAAGTCCAGCAGTTTAAAGCCAAGACTCCTAATTTACAACAGTACTTGTTAATTTACAACACTGAACTTGTATAACATTTAAGTAAACACTGCACTTCTGGATGACAGAAAGCTAAACAATGAAATAAAACTTCAGAAACATATCTACTCCTGCAGTTTTCAAAGAGCTTCCAGTTCTCCAAAAACAAACAGCTCCCAGCTGCCCAGCAATTATAGTCATGCATCCTGTACTACTAAATATGCAGAGAGAACAAGATGAATAACCTAAATGCTTTTCATTTAGAAGATCCATCAAACCAGATTTAAGGTAAATTTTGCTTTTATCCATAGAATTTAATTTTGTTTTGTGAAGGGAGGGAAATGTGAAAAAGAAAATAAGCAGTAAGTATAAACATCAAGTGTACTTTAATTTTACTATTGTAAAGACAACTCAGTCCTCAATTCTTTGTTCCAATTAAGCTAAATCCTAGTCTTTCTAACAAGTGTTCCAGCTGAAGACAACTCCCTCACGTTTCAGTCCTCTTTGGCTGAAACAAATCAAATTGCAAGCTCTTCTTCCTAACCATCAGTTGCCTCACCTCCTTTACCACTTAAATTAAAAAGAAAATCAGCTACCCAACTATTTTTCCACTTTAAAATGCCACTCTCTGACTCTTGCCAAGACCTCAATATTAGGCTGATCAAATAAGTAGAAGCTGTTCAGAATGTCGATTTTTCAGAAAAAATATTGTCAATGTGTTTTCGTAAAAGCTCTAAATAAGAGAGCAGTTGAAATGGGCTATTTTTTAATGAGTTATTGCAATTGTTGCAAAAGGCATACACTTCATTTCAAACAATCCATTTAACTGAAAATCTATTTTTTGACTAAACCATCCCAAACGCCTGCTGTTTAAAAAAACTCTGCAGAGGATGATCCCCTTAAGGTCCTACTTGGTTTTCCCCTAAAGTCTATAAAATCAGAACTTTCAGAACTTTTGAGCTTTATACTCAAATAAAGTGGTTTGGAGAACATTTCATTATGGAAGCCCTTGAAGGGCTAAGAATGCAGAAAATGTGTTTCACAACCGTCTTCCATGGTACAGAGTATGAAGAAAGGACTCAGAAACTGGAAAAGCTGAGGCACGTTCAAAGAAGTTAAGAGCCTGAAGGCAGGTTTTGCAAAGCCTAAATAATGACATGAATAGCAATGGTGAGCCACGGAATAGGACCAAGAGCATCAAAGGCCTCTTAGGGGCAAATGGGATAGGACAGTGGCTTCACAACGGTTTTGTGAATATGCGCTATTCAAGATCTATAATACCATAACTAATTAAAAAGGGCTTAATAGACATTATTCTTTGGGGTGGATAGAAGGGTGTTTCGTGTTACCAACAACATTTTGTCCTTTGGGAATGTTCTGAATATTTGTCAGCAGAACATTGAGTAATAGCCTAGGAAAATGCCCTCCAGACTCAGTGCAAGGTCTCTGGAGCAATCCAGCTAGAAACATACACAGCCTATTCCAGAGAAAGGCCAAGATCAACAATTCCCTCTCAAATTAATGGGATTTTTGAGCATTCAGCATCCCACAGTTGGCTAAGCCCTTTGAGCAGCAGTAACTGCAGACAGCCCTCTGACTTGGGCAGTGATTGAAACATGGGGTTGGCAACCTGGATAGGACTCTTCCTGAATGCCCATTCAGCTACTGCTTGAAGACAGAAATCCTGACAGCAATTCACTTGTTCATTTTCGAGGGCAAAATTCCCAAGGACATCAGTGGGATGATAACATTGCCTATGTTAGCAAGGACTTCAGGCTCTGAATTATTACTGATTATTCCTGAGAATGGCATTCAAAAACCAACAAGGATACTCTCCAGCAAGATCAAATATCACATATACAGCTTTACATTTTGAGGGTTTTATCTTGGCTTGGGGTCTACAACAAATATGAAGTATATATCTCATTGAGGTCACCTCACAGAGAGCTGAAACTCATATTCAAGTACGACACTGCAAGTAATAAATGCTCTCAACACAATACTATGTGAAAAAGTCAATCCTTACCAAAAAAAAACAAGGAAAAAAGAAACCCTCACAACCCACAAATACAATAGGTAGAATATTACCACATCATGATAGTTGAACAGGAATGAAAAGTAAGCGCTGAGAGCTAAAATAACTACTGAGAGACATGAAGTTTGAAGCAGAAGGCTTAACATGAACTAGAGAAAGGAGAGGTGTAATCCCACTAAATGCAAATGTTAGTACTTTACAGAAGTAGATTAAGTTACATTAGAACATGAGTACAAATCACACAAACCAATCTGCTCTCCTGTAACAGAGTACATGCCTAGTAGAGATGCAGTAGATGTCACATAGTTAGAGGGGAGCAAGTGTTTTAACAGTCTCCCTCAGCATTGTCATAAGCCACCAGGGGAGACAGACCAGAGGAAACATTGTATTCAAGGAGTTCTTACTAATGGCTCACTAACTGAAAATTCGCACACGTATATGTATATTAATATATGTGTATGTATATATTTTTATAGGTGTAACCAAGGGGCCTGTGCACAATTGGTACTGCCAATACTTTTAATAATGATTTGAATTATAACATTATCCAGAGAATTAAATAAATTAATGTTATAAGTGGAAAAGGACTGCAGGGACAATGAAGACAACAATTAGTTTTCATAACAATACTGGAAATGTTGAGAAATAACCCATGATTAAAAAAAAACCCAACAGTCTCACAGAGTTGTGACTAAAGAGTGCAAAATGCATATTAATTTGCTTGGGTTTTCATTTAGCAGAAATAGAAAGCACATGAAAGAGCATAAAGCTGATAAAGGCTACCCACAGTTAGACCACAGAAAGTAAGGAGCCTAAAATGCAGGAAAAATAGATCATCTTCTTAATTAGTGAGAATTTGTAATAACCCATGGGGCTTCAAGTAATGCCAGAGAAACACAAATGTGAAAGCATAAATTACAGCTAAAATTAAATAAATAAAGAGGCATGAAACAAATATCTGTGTTCTCTTTCTTTTCTCCTTGTTTTCAAGCTTGTTATTATGTCTTGCAAGTTCAGGAAGAAACTATATTATCCAGTTCTCTGTACTTCACCCAGGGTTGACGCAAGGTCACACAGAAAGGGTGGTGTTGGTGAAGGGTTAGGAACACCTGATATAATATTGTGTAGGGATGCCACTAGCAAAACAAAGAAGCTTGGGATGAAAACATGGCACAGCAAATTCCACCACTCCCACCTCCTGCAGGGAAGAGCATTTCCATCAGTCCAGCCTCTCTTCTTACTTGCCCTCCCTTGGGCTCCCGATACCGTCAGTATGCATATTCCACATTCCTCTGACCTATAAAAGACATATTAATACATTCCTAGCATGGCATTCGGGGGGAAAGTATGCCCAAGAGATTAAATTATACTCCCAGCTCTCTCAGAGTGGATTACAGTTCATCGCTATCAGGAGATACAGGCAACACATAGGAAGAAACATACAGAGAATAAAGATGAGGTGTGGATCATCAAACTACAACTGAGCACAGTTTGTCTGAACAGCTGTTTTTAATTTACACTTTCTGAAAGCACCAATAAGCTTTGGAGATACAGACCAGTGCTGAATCCCATGGATAGGACTGCAAGTGAGCACAGGGCTTGCCTGGGCTTTATGCTCAGAGATAAAAGCAGGCCTAAGTGTCTGGCTAGATCAAGCACCTGTGGATCTTTAACTTATACTAATTGACAGAAGAATGTCCTCTACAAAATGGATTTTGTATCACTTTGTGGATAACTTGGTTATCAAGCATTGGACAAAGCCCAGCCTTTAGAATTAGAACGAAGTACTGCAAGGGTATGTCACCACAGTTTTCAGTAAAGCCATAAATCTGCTGAATTGTTGTGTTACTCTTATAACACCAAACTGAACTGCACAAACCAGCAATATCAAACATTTAATATAGATTACTTTTACAGTGTGTTGCCTTACATTGCCATTTGCACAATAAATATCATATTTTGCTGTTTCATGAAGTTATATAAGGAGGTCTGAGGTCACACAGAACTGCATAAAAACTGGTATGAGGGAGAGGATTCATCTTCACAGGCTATGAAATAAGGCTCAAATAAGGTTCAAAATCAGTTGGAGTTATGCTATGAACAAAACACAAATAGGATTTGGACTCAAATGGGGGGATTTTTCTGTAATACCTGTGGATGTTTTTAATTCCTGCAGTAATCATTAGGTCCCAAGAGAGCATCTGGCAGTGTCCAGGAGGATTCTTCCTTTCTTGCCTGTAGTTTCATTGGTAGTAACTGCTGGATCTCACTTACTTTCCATTATTTTTTCCAGATAACACAGTATGACAGAGGTTCCACATCAAACATCTTAGATATCTTTCCCTTTTCTTCTAAGAGAGGTTTCTTCTAGACTGCTATAACAACCTTTTCTTAATAGAATGTAATCTGTTTCTTAGAAAATACAGGAAACAGAGAATTACTTGAAAGCCTAGTATTAAAAAAATAAATTAATAAAACTGATACAACTACATTTTAATATTCCATTCATTACTGATTGGAAAAGCCTACTATTAACAGCAGTTGTTCTAAAACCAATTGCATTCATGAATTACAAGCACTTGAGTAAAGGATTTTTACAAGCATATTTACGACTTTGTGGATTCCTAAGCAGTTTTCCAATGGTAAAAAAAAACCCCAAAGCCAAACAAAATAATAAGATCTACTAAGTACTTGTTAACTCTTTAAAGAAAAGTAGTAGTATTCAAACCAAATAAATACAATGTTCATCTCATCTATCAAAACATACTCCACATATTTGATATTCCACATCAAAATATACCCTAGAATGTACACCAAGATACACTCTATGAAGGCACATCTACTTCTTGCATTATAAGAATTTTGATTAAATATTAAGAAGACAATTGTGAGATGGGTAAAATAAGGTATAGAGAGCCAATGGACAAAGTAGGCATGTATGATATGACACTAGTTCATTTATTGTATTATTATTTATTTATTATATTCATTTATTTCCCTAATGAGTCCCAGCCCGTGTGAGAAAAGCTTTCTGAGGCTCCACAATCAAAACTCTGTGTGATTTCTCACTCAGAAAACCGTAGCACAACAATATGAGCCTTGCAATGTGACTCTCAGGACAAAGAGGAAAGTTCTTGGCAAAACAATAGAAGATTCAATTTCCATAGCTATGGCTCTCTAACAGCCTACGTCCCTTTTTGATTAAACCAACTATGAGATCATCTCCAGAACAGAGCTAACAAATTCTATATTATCATGCCAGGAGTATGTTGTTATTTGTGCTAAGGCAGGAAGACTTTCTACTTAACACTTAATTTATTTTTATTTAAACACTACAGAGCTGAAACATAAAACGAGAAGAACCTGGTGCTGATGGGTGTGATGATCTCTGTACTTCTGCATTCCACACCCAAAATGACTTTTGGTCTTTTCAAGCATACCTGACAAACACAGTCACTTCACTGAAGGAGTGAGGTGATTTCAGAAGAAACATATTCCCAAAGTATTCAAAACTAGTTGCAGATAGAAGTTCAAAAAATCCATTTTTCCATGTTTTTTGTTATCATGATTAAAATTTCCCTTGGGACAGACATTTTTTAATAAAAGTGCCTTATTATCTTAATAAAAGTCTTTATACAGCATATTTTTATTGAAGTTCTCTTACTTTCTACTGAGAGACTGCCATAGGAGATGGTGCCTTTAGAGAAATCACTGAGCAAAGCCAGTTTTATAGACAAAAAGAGGAATGTGCTTCACTATCCAAAATATGGCTAGGTGATTATGGATAAGCTACACAAAATCTTGATGTCTTAATCTGAATAGAAGACAAAATATGAATATACCTGGACTGAACTTATTCCCCAGTAGTCTTCCAGTGATGCGGACAGATCAGCAAATCAGATGTGGTATGATCTAAGAAATGTAACAATAATTTATCCTACTGTTTATTTCCAAGAAATAGAGCTACTGCTTCAGAAAATCAGGCAGCAATAAGCAAAATAAATAGTTTTACTTTTAAAATCCTAGAATTTCTTAACTTGGTATCTGATATTTGATAAAAATTAGGCAAAAAGTCTAGAGAATCTGTTTCATGCTAATGTTTTTTTGTTCATTTTTATCTCAGGTCTTAAAATAAATGTTCTTTTCCAGCTCAAAGGATATTTCAAGTGAAGGCAGAGGCATCTGTGAGAGGTGTAATAAATATTTCCAGCAGGTATTATCAGAGTGGCTACACACTAACCCTACCAAAGTTGTGTAGATGGAAATGGATTTAGCAAAAAATGTGGACTAACAGATATCTGCACCCTTACAGTGGATAAAGGGACATGAAGGGTATTTGTCTCCTTCCATAACGTTTTTTCTTAAACTTGCTGTAATCATAATCTATTTCTCTCCTGTGCAAGAAATGTAACTTTAAGAGCAAACTGAAGATGAAAACCTGAAAGAGAAATGAATCACTGAACCTCTATTACCTTATCTTCCACAAGATTTAAATTCAGAATCTTAAAGCCATGACACAACTTCACTTTGAAGAAAAACACACAAACATTAAGATTCTGTTCAGATGCACAGTCTCCTACAGCTCTGAAAATTGAGTTCATGATCCAATTATGGGAGGGGAATGAAAGATATTGCAGTTAGCCCAACTCCACAGAGCAGGAATGCAACAGTATTGGTAGAGCTTCCTGGCTGTGATCAGGCACCATATCATGAGCATGAGCATGTCAAGTACCTGTGTCCTAAAGAAAGGTTTGATTTCCCAATAAAGACTCACAGGGCTTTGGTAACTTGAAATACATATGCTGCTTTATCAGCATTTAATTTCCAAATGATCAAGCAAAGGAGATTCAAAGCTGACATAGGACTTGAAAGTGGACTAGTGATGATGTCAGTGTTGTAACTGCAGTATCTTTATCAGTTTTATTTGATCCCTTTCCCATGGGTAATCTGGACTGGCACAGGAAAGCTTTGTGGTTTTTCAAGTTGAGATACTTCAAGGCTCTGTGCAGTAGCAACCAAAGAGCATAAAACACAAACTGATCAGCAGCTTTAGCTCAGGATGACAAAGTTGGTCGGTAGCAACGTGCATCAACAGGGAGTGACCCTAAGAACTGCCTTCACCCTTACATGAAAAGCCACTTCCCTGTGTCCAGACTGCTTGCAAAAGGTATCCTTTAGAAATATCCACCAGGATGAAACTTGCTTCTAATTCTGGTTCAGATGGTGCTTTTCCCTGCAGATTCCTGGTTTCTGTGAAAAGACACTAAGTATTCTACTTAACACCCTCCTGTGAATTGACCACTGCATTAATCACGTACAAATGTTAATTACAACTGCTAAAGCAAAAAAAAACAACAAAATATGTAAGCCTTCAATGAAAGCCTCATAAATCAGTAAAAGAAAGAAGAAAACAAAAAATGTCCATTGCAATATTTCTCTTCCAAGTACAAACTGTAAATAATTTAGAAATGCGTGTTTAAATGAAGTGCACCCTGTTGTTTACTACGAGCTTGAAGAATAATTTAGATAAATGGCTCCTGAGAGGGTTATATTCAGGTTCACAGGTTATTCCGAGTTGGAAGGGGCCCTCAGGATCATCTAGTCCAACTCTCCAACCAACTAGACCATGTCACTGAGCTCCTCATCAAGTCTTCTCTTAAACACCTCCAGGGATGGCAACTCCACCACCTCCCTGGGCAGATCATTCCAATGAGTGATCACTCCCTCTGTGAAAAACCTCTTCCCAACATCCAGTCTAAACCTCCCCTGGTGTAGCTTAAGGCCATGTCCTCTTGTTCTGGTGTCGTTAGCCTAAGAGAAGAGATCCACACTCACCTGGCGGCAACCTCCCCTCAGGTAGTTGTAGACCTCGCCTTGGACTCTTGGGGAGGAGGGGAGGAGGGGCACACAGGGAGCCAAGACCTCTCACCTGGGAGCACGGTGAACTGCCTGGTTGACGGTAGAAAGGCCATGGATGTTGTGTACTTGGATCTTNATGGTTGACAGGAAACTCAATATGAGCCTGCAGTGTGCCCAGGTGGCTAAGAAGGCCAGTGGCATCTTGGCTTGTCTTAGGAACAGTGTGGTCAGTCAGACTAGGGAAGTTATCCTTCCCCTGTACTCGGCACTGGTCAGACCACGTCTTGAGTACTGTGTGCTGTTTACAACTACCTGAGGGGAGGTTGCAGTCGAGTGGGTATGAATCTCTTGTCTCAGGCTGACGACACCAGAATAAGAGGACAGAGCCTCAAACTACGCCAGGAGAGGTTTAGACTGGATGTTAGGAAGAGTGATCTCTCTTTGGAATGGTGTGCCCAGGAAGGTGGTGGAGTCGCCATCCCTGGAGGTGTTTAAGAGAAGACTCGATGAGGAGCTCAGTGACATGGTGTAGATGGTGGGAGGCTTGGATGGATGGAGCGTGGTGCCCGTGGTTCCATGCTTGTTGGTCTGATCCCTGGGTGGGCGTTCACTTGGGAGTTGGACTAGATGATCCTGTGGGTCCCTTCCAACTCAGAATAACCTGTGAACCTGTGAATCACCATGCCAGACACCTTGTGTGATTCTCCCCAGACTTTTTCCCAGCAGTGGGAAGCATCCTGGGTCCTGACATTACCAGCGGCTCTCACTGAGTATGTTTGACAAGACTGTAGCTCTCCAATTTTTGCACTCTACAAAGAGATGCTACCTGCTTTTAACTCATCAGAGGGAGACTATTCTTATTCCACGTATTGTCAGAAGATCTCACCTGGATCATCACAGCAGGTCCAAATTCTCAGCCAAAACAAGAGGAACTTACTTTTTAAGGCCAGGAAGTTGTTTTAGCGTCCCGTGTGCGCCAGCGCTTGCCCGCAGTGAACACCGCCATCTGGTGGTAGCTGTGGGAATAGCAGCCCTGCCTTTAGTGGTCCGGCAGGGAGCACGGGTGGTACCTGCATCAAGTGATCTGCATCAATTGATATCCCGTGGAAAGCTGATCGAACCATTTGATTGTAGCCATCAGCAATATCAATATCCTTCCATGACACTCCTTATAATATATTTAGATTCCCGGCAGGAAACTTGAGTCATTCCAGCAAGTTTCTAGTGCAAATCCGGTATGAGTAGTTGGCCTGAGCTTCAGGGTACAAGTTTTAAAGACAGAGCAGCTTGAAAGGGCTTCTGCACATGTAAAACTGGATGCCAGAACTTGGATAATTCTGCAATTTGTCCTAGATTAGACATAGACTAAAACCAGGTAATTTAACTGACTTCATATTGTCAGCACGTATGCAGTTATTTTGTTGCCACAGATTTAGGCTGTTAAGTGAATACTCAAAAGTTAGTGCATGCCTTTTCAATGAATTTCTAGCTAATGCTTAAGACAACTCTTTGTTTCTATTTCCCCTTCAGCCAGCATAGCACCCAGCTTTGCAAAACATGGTGTGGTCTCAAGTCCGCTTAGCGAATCCAGGAGTCGAAAGGACTTGGGCCTTGCACAATAGGGCCTATTCGCTCTGTTAAATAGAAGTACAAAATATGAGTACAACTATTGTCATTGCTACATATTTTTGTTGCCTGTTTCCATATTTTCTATTGCATCTCTGCTGCAACATCAGGGAGCTTTTCTCGTGCAGAGTCTAGACAGATACAACATATTTGAAATACCATGAGGAGTTTGGAGTAAGATTTGTTGACAAGTCTGGAGTTTCATGTCCTTATCTGAACCAAACTTCTCAGGCTTCTGAGCATCACGCACTGCTGCTCACCAGAAAGTTATCTCTTCAGACAAGGCATATTGCTCTCAATTTGGAAGACTGAGCAAACACATTTGAAACATAAAATTGGAACAGGCTAACAAAACAAGTATAAGAATTATTCAAGGTCTCACAATTCAGTTAATATGCTTTCTTCAGAAGGAAGGTTAGAGAGGAGTAGGTAGATGTTCTTGCATACTTATTTGAGAAGAAAAGTATAAAGGCTATTGAAACTATGCAGATAAAACACAGGACCCCTGGCTGAATTTGTAAAAATTCAAGTTAGAAATCAGAAGTGTATTTTTTCTGAGTGAAGGTTAACCATTCAATCAGTCAATACACAACTATCATGGACTATCACTCACTTGAAGCCTTCAATTCAAGATTAGAAATTCTTAAAAAATACATATTCTATGATTCCAGACAGCTCCTGAAACACTATAGAAAACATAGATTAATGATCTAAAATCTGAAATGTACAAAGAGCCTGGCTAGATGATTTTAATAGTTTCAGTCCCTCAAAATTTAAAAATATTTGGTATTAAAATGAGCACGTCAATCATTCTCTCTCTGTTCAACAGGACAACTGAATGGCTTACATTTGAGCATGGGATTATGTGTAATATAGACACAAAACCTCAATTACCATCTGTAGGAGGTTACAGATATCTCTCTAAGTAAAATTGATCAGACAGTAATTAAAAACCCAACAGCATTCTCAATAAGAATAGGGAATATTGCCCAGTTCTCATTGAGGGTTTTTTTCCTTTCAGGAAAACCTCTTTAGAGATTTGAATCTGCCAAACAACTGAGAGTCAACCGCTCTGTATAGAATCTGTTATAACAAGATAATTAAAATACTGTAAAAGGGAAAATTAAATTATGTTTTCATTCATTTGACTTTATTACAAGTAGGTAACACCTATTTTACATCAGCTGGGTTATATTTTAGATTCATTTTAACTAGTTAGCGACGTTCTGGAGGTCAATACTATAATTTTTGACCTGATTAATTAGAAAGGAGAGATTTATAAACAATATGGAGTAGCTCATACCTAAGACATCACATCAAAACTATGCCATGCCCCTTCTTGAACTCTTTCCTACTTTCTTCAAGTCTTTAAAAGAATACATCATTTTATGCTACATAAGTCTCTCATTAAGAGCCTTAGAGCTCTTTATAGGCTGCCTTCTCCACAAATTTTACTCTTAAGTAGGAACTAATCTGTCCCAGGCTGGAGTCCAAGTACCGTTTTTTATACCCCACACCTTGCAGGTGAGTCCCACAGTTGACACAACATTTCTGCATATGATAACAAAATCTGAATTATTTGATCTCTTAGGACACCTGCTACTGCAAAAAAACCCATGAAACTACAAAACTGCAAAACTAAAAATGTCCAAGCACATACTTAGAAATTACTTCATCAAGAGAACACAGTTTTCAAACCTGTATTTTTGCTGTTTTAGATACTTCTCTATGCAGTTTATACCACCTTTTAGGAGGCACAGAAACAGCAGAAAGGCAAGACTGTAAATATGGTGTGTCAGTTCATGAGCATGTAGTTAGTTAAATACATAAATGACCCATGCCAAAAAACTCAGGAAGGCTGAGTAGGAAGGCCTTCTAGTCTTCCTTGTAAGAGTACTATGAAGAAAGGATTCCAGTCACTTTGCAGAAAGATCCTGTCTAGTAGTGCAGTATTTGAGGTGGGTTTCATGTTGAAAGCAAGAATTAAATCCTTTGCCTTATCTATATACATATATGTAAGTTATGTATATAGAGACAGTATTACAGTATAGATAAGGCTGGAAAGGACCTTGAAGATCATCTAGTCCAACCCATAGCCCAATTAACCTAGCATCTACATCTAGATCATATCGCTCAACACCTCATCCAGCCTTCCCTTAAACACCTCCAGGGTTGGCGAGTCAACCACCTCTGCAGGCAACCCATTCCAAATCCAGATCACTCTTTCAGTAAAAGACCTTTTCCTAATATCAGGTGTATGTGTGTGCATGCATAACACATATAAATCACATATGGGCTTTGTTTGCTTTCACAGGGTGTTCTGCATGGATTTTCTGCTCTCCTTGCCTGAAGGCTGACCAGACATCTGGGAACTTCTACATCGACCTCAGCAAGCTTTGCACAGGTCTCTGAAAAAGCACTATGGAACAATCTGAATTCCAGAATTACATTGCTTTGAGTGGTTTCCAAGAAGGCAAACAAAAACCTTTTTTTTTCCTATGATCACAGAAAGTTTTAAACCTTTTGGGAAAGCCTTTGAACTTCCATTAAATGTGATCTGTTTAATGTTTGGATCTGTCACGGCAGAGGCAGTCGGACAAACCGGGCCAATGTTGAAATGGACTTGCTTCCAACACCTCTACAGTATAATCACATCTCCCTGAGCACCTCTGTAGATAATTATTGAATTAGACATTCAAAGAGGTGATAGACAAACAGAAATCAGGCAAAATAAAGATAATCTACCCTTTTTTCTAGGCATCCAGAGGGACTCAGACCTACAGCAAAGGAGCTTTCTATCTTCCACTGCCTACCTAAACTCTTCATCACTGACATGTCTTTGGAGCTGAAAATTGTTGGCAAAACATTGCTTGTTTTTGTCCCAGTCTAGGAAAATGAGATACTGTTTCTGTATTAAAGTACTCTCAATTGAGTCACCTACAGCAGCATAACCTGCCATATCCATTTGGTAACAATAGAGCAGACATCAATTTTCAATCTTATCAGAAGTCACCAGTCCATAAGTATTAGTGGCGCCTACTGAATTTTATCCAGGGACCTAACAGAAAACATCTGTTCTTTTACTTCACAGCAGATCAATAGATTAAATCAATGTTCTCTTTTCTCCTTTATTCTCTTCATTAAAAGCATAGGTTTTCTTTCATTTTTCATCTATTTCTTTTAATAACTCACTTCTCCTTGCAAGTCAAATCCTAGTATATTATAGAGATTTCTATGTCTCTTTCTGGGCTTACTTGGGGAGACATGTATCTACACTCTAGCACAAGACAAGCAGAAGTAAGTATTTTTGAGAGGCAATTACAGAGAGATTGATAAAACTATACCTAGTATTTGGGACAAAGACCATAAATACTTAAAATACTGCCTTTTTTCAAGTCTGTAGTTCATACTACAAAATGTGATGCTGAATAAACAGCTCCAGTTCACATTGTTTATGCAGTCTAATACGAAGTCAAAATATGATGAAGTGTACATGAACACACCTACTTTTGCTCTAACACGTAAATGTAAATAAAACACAGGAGGGGCATGTTTGACTTGGGTTGAAATGATGTTATATTCATGATATACATTGCAAAGGTGTTATGAGAAGTGTATGAGGGTTTTCTTTCTTAATGTATGAGAAGCTGATGAAGAGAGCAGATCTATAACAAAGCAATAGACATACAAGTATATGAAATGTTTTAAATCATCCAGCAAGGATAAATCACTGCCTGATCTAGATACCAAGAGCTCACTTCATAGTACATTGGGTATGTACTACAACCTGGAAGCAGCTCCTACATAAAACAACTAACAAGGGACAGGGTATTGTATCCAGTGCCTTACAATGATTGGAATCAAACCTTTTGCTCCACATCGTGACTGAATTAAGTCACAGTAAATCAAAACTCCTTTTTGGGTATGTAACTTTGAAACACACCATATAACAACCTCAGAACCACATCGTTTCAGATTTCTCCATGAATTTAGTGCAGCACTATGAGAGCCTTGTCACTGGGACTATTAGCTGTCAATGAGCTGCAGCTTGAATGAACTTATCCTCAAAGTTTGAGGTAAGGACTATGAGAATTTTCATTTGGTAGAAAAGAGTTATTACTGGAAATTAACTGTAACGAGTTTTACCCTGGCTGGATGCCAGGGGCCCGAATGGTCACTCAGTCCCGATAATAAGATGATATACAAAAGGTGGTTTGGAATAAGGCAGTTTAATATGAGCACAAATAAAGCAAAGCAAAAGCCTGCGCAGAAGCAAAGCAAAAGAACTAATCTCTACTTCCCCATCCGCAGAAGTGTCCACATCCAGGGAAGTAGGGCTCCTACGCATGTTAGGAAGCAGCCATCAAGAACAATGAATGACCCCCATCCTTTGTCCCTTCCTCAGCTTTTATACCTGAACTGACGTCATGTGGTATGGAATATCCCTTTGGTCAGTCTGGGTCAGCTGGCCTGCTCATGTGCCCTCCCAGAATCTCATCCTCAGTTAGGGGGAAGGGGCAGTGTGCCCAGCTGTAGTCAAAACACTTGTGTGTTATCAACACCCTTCCAAGGCACAGCATTGTGAGGACTGCTGTGGGCTCAGACAGACCCAATACATTAACTTAATATGATGTCAAGGGAAAAAGAGAGAGAAATAAAGAAATACCTCTTAGGACAAAAGAAGAAGTAGAAAATGGAAAAAAAACAGAGAAGTGGCAATTCAAAGCCAAGCAAAAGTTAGTCTGGAATAGTGCAAAGGCTGAGTACCCCAAAAGTGGAACACTTTGTCAGTCAGGAAGAGAACTGATTTAACTGTCATCTAATGAATGACAGAACAGCAAAATCAGTCAAAAAGTGGAGGTTTGTCACTTTATATCTCAGTTCCTATGAGCAAAGAAAATCTTTTTCTTTGAAATTTTTGTTAGCTATTAAAATGATGCCTAACTTTCTACTGGATAAAACCATAAGAAATGTGGCAACCCAAGAACAATTGCAGAAAAACTCCATAAAATAATTAAACCTCAGACCTACCCAAATGCTGACATCAAATGTGTAAAAGTCATTGATAGTTCCCTGTCTCATGGGAAACAGAGATTGATGAAACACAGCTGTGTTCACAGTCATTGATGGCATACATCATCATTTCCACAGCATTCACATTAAATTACTTAGCAGCTATAGTGCCAGTATAGATTATGGGATAACCCAGTCCTTTCTTTTAATCTCCGGCATCTGGAATTTCAGGGTCAGAGGAACCTTTCTTCCTTCCCTTTTTTTTTATTCAAGATAGATAAAGTAGGAATACCAAAGGCATGAGAATACCAACTCTCCTCTAAGCAATATGTTTTCACATTGCACTCAAAAATAACTTTTAAAGTAATCCTAAACTTTAATATATATTAATATCCAACCACAGCAGCACAGGAAAAGGGAGAGAAGCTTAGACTAACAAGAAGTTCAAAAAACATCCTGTAGAAGTATTGGCAATGCAGCATCCTTCTATATGAACCACAGCTGTGCAACTTGCCTATTTTCATTACATCAGTGGGGCTAGGAGCCTTATACCCTCAGAAAACAAGCTGAAGTGACAGAAGGTCCAAATGATCCCTTCTAACCAGAACTAGATGGTACTTAAATACAAGACCATTCTGGACCATATTAAGTTGATCCTGGAATCACAACCGAGATGCTTAAACACATGAACTTTAAGCATCAAGAGATTTGACTGAAATCCAGCTGATGTGATTAAAACTGGGCAAGTGCTGTGCTTGCCAGTTCAAGGATTCAAAGGTATCCTCTGTATTTAAAATAACTTTTCTTTTAAAGGCAGACTGTACAATTAATAGGCACTATGATTCTACTATGTTAAAAAAAAAAAAGAGCAGCAACTGAATGTTCAGGAGGCCAGACTAATAAAAAGAAAACTCTGTATTTGCAGGTTATTTTTCTCAAAAATTGAACTTTCCTTGACACCTGATAGAGTAATAACAGAAGGAAGCATCAAGACGGTAAAGAGAATGTCTTCCAAAATTGGCAAGAGGTAGTTTAGTCTAAACCACATTGTAAAGTGTGGATAATAAAAATAAGAAACTTTGGATATTCAGTGGACTAACTCCATAAAATAGCAATAGCCACAGGAAACCATAAAATTAAAGCCACTTGACCATATTATTAATTTTATGGAAATATGTTCCAGAAAACCCACAACTCAGACATGTACACATTTCCATGCCATAGAGATCCTATATATATTTGACAAAATTTTAGTTTCCCATCATTTTATTTTGCTAAACTTTGAGGTTATTGCTACATTAAATCTTTTTTTCCTGATGTAGGTTGTTTGGGCTTTTAGCTTGTTATCAGCTCCCTTGACTACCACATAAAGATTTTTTAAATTCCTGATTTAACTACTAGTAGCTGGTTTGGCAAACAATAGCTACTGAAGTTAGTGAAAATCACAATGATAATTAAACCAACTCATGACTTAAAACAGGTCCTAATTTGTTGTTTGGTCACTGTATTTGTGTGAAGGTAGTCCACATTAATGAGTTTCATCACAGTATCTTAAACTACAATTCAGCTGTCTCGAGCTTGCCAATTTTAAAACATTTTCTATGAAATAAGTAAATAGGCTGAAGTCCCATTCAGCATCACATATTTAATCCCTCCAGCCATTCGAACAATAGGAATTAAATAAATAAAAACCATCAGAATATATTGTACATATTTCTTGAAACTTTCCACTGTTGTTGATAACACCAAATGGGTCTGGCCTCACTGGTCACAGGTTGTGTTATATTTATTTCCAGAAAACCAAGTAAAACACAGTTACAGCTTTAATCTGAGATCTGACAGGACAGCACTCCAGTTATCATTCTGAATGGAGAGCCCTTTGGTGCTCCAGTACATCACTTAGGAAGCTGCAATAATTAATCCAGCACAAGGGAAAAATATTCCACCTCAAAGCATATCCCGGCCGAAGATGGCCAGATGGCACCTACTTTTCGTAACTCATCACATACTGTAGTAAGTTTGCTTGTAACAAGAAAAAAAAAAAAGGTAGTAGAAAGGTAAGAAGAGCAAGAGTCCAGCATTCTCTTCCAGGATATCTCAGAGAAATTAATACAACTACTGAACACCTGACATTTATTCTCCTCAGTCAACACTATAAAGCAAACTGCTGTAAGGGCAGGACTATCGAGGGAGAAAAAACAAGTGATTCTTTCAAGGCCAGCTCAGATATTATCCAAGTAGGAAGACATTGCATACCTGGAAAGTACTCAGAATTCCTTTTTTCCCCAGTCTTAACTTTTAAGTCTTAACTTCGGACTTTTTTCCAGTATTAAACACATGAACAAAATCGTATAGTGCAACTAATAAATTCAAGGCAAAACCTTATCTGCCTTAGTTTATGTCTCAATTGTCCCAGCACATACATGAACTCATATGATGTAGAGGAGACAGAACACATTCCACCACTCCTTGGGAATAAAATAAACTTGTTGACCTATTGTATCTTTGTGTACACATATGAAAATACAGCTGTGCACAGTTCCCCTCAGAGAGGCAAAGCATCCTGGACCTTTTTCCAGGCTGGGTGGTAAGTTTTCACACTCCTCAGTTTTGCCAGGTTACATGTTACAATGACATTTCTGTTTTCTGTCAAGGCCAGATGTCTTCTCCTCAACCGGCCTCCTGCCCCCCTCTATTTGTCATGTTTGAGGGAACACCTTTCTTTCCTGGGAACTGCTGTAAATATTTCCCTACCTGAAATATTTGTCCTGTCTGAAAAGGCACTTTGCAAGTCCCTAAATCCCTGTTCTAATCAGGGGTCCCAAAATTTGATTTATGCAAGCAGTAACTGAGCCTTATTGCACTGTGATAAAGTCATTCAGTAGTCATACAACTCTGTAGCAGTTTACTATATGGCTGGTTTTAAGTGTGATTGCTTGTTCTGTTGGTCAGATGCAATTCCAGAGCCTGGGGAACAGTGATGTATACCAGTAGACTATATTTTTAGTTTTAATTCATTTTTGATCCTCTGGTGGACTGTAGCAGAATGTGTATTTACTGTTTTAGCTAGGCTGGGCTGGAATCCAGCATTAGAAATATTGAATGGGAAGGACAAATTCTCTCCTGTATCCATTTTTACTGTGCTTTCACTTGTTGTTGGTAGCAATAAGATAAAAATAAAGCAAACTTAGGGTTTATGCCTAGAGTAATTTATCCATGCCTTGCATCTTCAGTGCTTTTATTCTAAGGACTTGAATTACTACAACCAATTCAACACATGTTTGACCACTCTGGCAGAAAACTCCTTTAAAGATTTTTGCAAAACATGCTAGAAAAATTACATAGACCTTTTGGTTTTCCTTTTTTATGGCATTAATCACAGTGCTTTACCATGCTCCCCAGGAGCAAGTATTTCCCTAAGAAGTTACTGTATTTCTTAAATAGCTATAGTTTGAGCTCCATCTGCCTATATTATGTACCTACTGCACTATGTACCTACACGCCTCGCATGTCATAATGCATCCTCACCTCCTGCTGTCCACAACTTCTTCAATCACAGAACATAAAAAGGGATGCAAAAGTTGATCACAACTGCTATGAGTGACCACAAGCAGTACATATTCTCTCATTACCCTGTATCTTGCATACCTTAAGTCATGTCTTTGAGAAACAAGTCAATCAGTGGTTCAATGGATTTTATTCTTCCATCTTAAAAAGGGTGTATGGAAAGAGGTTACAGTCTACAAGAGTATTTTTGATATGCAAATGTCTGAAAGGGCAGCTCATTTGGGTGGGCTATCTGCAAGATGGGAAAATCCCCATGACCAGCTCTGAAGAGGCCAGCAGTGCTTACACAGGGAGCAGGAGAGCAGCAATGGATATTACAGTAACTGCTCTGGAAAATTCCCCCTCCTCTCCAGAGCATCTGCTCTACATGTGTTGAACAGATCTTTTTTGGCTCATGTCCAGCAATATGTGCATGAACTCGAGTTCCCTGAGGGAATGAAGGGCTACAAGAGAAGTCAACCTAAAGATTTGTGCTGGAAGGATAAAAGATAACAGCCTGTCAAACTGCAGACCTTTAAAGCTTAACACTTTCTTTCAAATTTGCTCTCACACTACTATCTACTGCCAAAATATTACAAGTGTGCAATCCCAGATTGCATTTACTGCTTCTTATCAAGATATTTCAGATGAAAAAAAATAGAAAAAGTACAGTGTAAACATAAAAATTTAATTGGTACGTTTGTATCATAAAATCTGTTCAACTTTTAGCAATCATAACTATGCAAGAGAGCCTATGGACTCAGGCAAACATTTGATTTGATCATTTCTTTGCAGAAATGTTTTTATTTCTTTCCATACATATCAACCTTCATCAGAACCCCTCAAAAAGTTTCAATTCAGAGTTCAACCTAGATAAATTTAAAATGCAAAGACATCAGCTCTTGTGTAGTTGAATGTCCAAGACACCTCGTCATGTAAACTTAATGCAATTTCATGTAGAATCAAAGATTAATTCAAAATCACTCAAAAAAGCATGAACCAAAATTATTCGGGGATTTTTTAGCTTAAGGTGTCCCCACAAAAGCATTGTGCCAATATTCCCAAGCTCCGTCTAACATAGATGACTTCAGAAAAGTATATTTAAGTCAGAGCAGGACAATGATTGAAAAAAGTTCTATTAATAAATAAAACATATTGGCACAGTACGATAACATGACCAGCTTGGTTTAAGGTCCCAAGATCCCAATAAAATACTTAGTTGGTAGCATTTGCCTATATTGATCCCCCTGGAGACAGTCAGTCTCATGCTTCAAATTCCGAGTGTAGAGAAATTTACCTCAGTTTTCAACTGTAGCACACATTAAAGCACTAGCATTTCAGACTTTGTTTTAGGTAATTCACACAGTTTCTGTAGAGTTTTGGTCAGAGGAACTAAAAAAATCACCTGAAAATCATTCTTTTGTCACTTCCTGGAAAGAAAGGCTGCAAATACACATCCTAAGGGACATAAACTATGTAAAGATGTGGAAATCTTTACCTACTTCCCAAAAGAATCAGGAAAACCAATACACATGTCTAATACATAACAATGGTGCAACAAACTTTTTAAATTACCAGCTAATCATATTAATGAATATTTTGAATTTTACCCCATAGTACAGCCACACTTAAATGCCAACCCACTTCCCTCTCAGATGGAAATTTAAACAACCCTGGGAAAGGATAAACATTTCAGAGCCTAAGAGGCATGTCACTTGGAAGAAGTGGTGTTTACTTAGAAGCCAAACAAATGGTCAGTATGAGAAGCACTCATGAGAAAACTAATAAAAAAAAGGAGCAGTGTAAACAAAGGGGAAATCTGGGAGAAAGACAATTTAGATAGCTCAAATGGAAAATCAAGGAAGTGTTGCTTCCTCCATACCCTTATTTCTAGCTGCCTCCAGCACGATCTAGGAACACACTCAGGACTTCAATAGGATGGCATCTGCAAATAAGACACACTTGAATTTCTGGGAGTCATCCTCTACTTGTTTGTCTGCACCTGGACGACAGCTCTGCACAAGCTGTATGAGAGACTAAAACGTTGGCTGCTTCCTTATACAGTTAAACCCCCTCCATCGAGAGGAAAGGGACAGGCCAAGGCCGTCACGAAACATTAAACTCGCAAAGAACTGCAGGTTGTTAATATGCATGCAGGCCACGCCCATTGCTCCACCCCCCGGAACTCCGAAGCGCTGTGGANTGCCCCATGAGAGAGGGGCTGCACTGCCCATACGGTCCCAGACAGAAGCCTCCTCCTGGCACAGTGAGAGCTGCGCCCTTCCAGCACACAGCTTGCCTTACTTCCATGGGGCAGTTTCTTGGGGCAAGGACCAGGGGCACGGTGCTGCCATTGCGAGCCCCCCTCCCCACAGGGAGGAGTGAGTCCCACCCCACAGGCACCGCGGCACCGCCCCTCGGCAGAGCAGAGTCAAACTGCGCATGTGTCAGGCAGCTGGGCTCGCGGACCGCTGAATCATAATTGCGAAAAATTTGCTTCGCAAATGGGCGAGGTAGTAATGCAGTGAGGATTCACTGTACATCCATTTCTGGCAAAGATGGGTGTAGCACAGTAGTTCACTTCCTACGAAACCACCTGTCCACCTACAGAAGAGTACATAGCATATGTCTGAGAGCACCTGGATCCTCCATCCTTCAACCTATATGTTTCCTTATTGCAACCCTCTTCTCACAAAGGCCACTCTGTTAGCTTCTGTTCACCTGGTCTAAATTCTAAAAGATGAAAAAGGGGGTACATTTCCTATTATGAATCCCCCATGCTCTCCAGTTCCACAAACTATTCCATTATTGCATTTCTTGTTGTGTATAGATTCACATTTCGATATTGTGCATGATAGAAACTCTCTTGGTTTTCTGGAATTCATTACAATCTTGATCCACTTCAAGCATACTGGTAAGCATGAAACAATAGAAAGAGCTTTCCAGCTGTTACATTGGATTTGTCATCAAACATAGAATATTATGGAAAAACTTTCAAGAGGTGAAATATATTCCTTCCAAACTGGCAGAATAAGAAAAAAACAACACTTCATCATGTCACACACAGAGGTGGTTGAGTCGCCAACCCTGGAGGTGTTTAAGGGTAGGCTGGATGAGGTGTTGAGTGATATGATCTAGATGTAGAGGATAGGTTAGTTGGATTATAGGTTGGTCTAGATGATCTTTAAGGTCCTTTCCAGCCTTATCTATACTGTGATACTCTGATACTGTGATAGTGTGTGTAACTGACTCTCAGGTGTCCCCTACACAATTTATACTTACTTGTAGTCAGCTACAGTCATCCTGTCAGGTGGGTTTTAAGTTTATCAAGGGTCAAAACCATTCAGACAAAAAAAATCAAATAATTTTTATATTATTACAGTTGAGAGATGATCTATTTTATCACAGTGTGATAAAATACGAATTGTAGCAGTGAGACTCTACTGCCTGTATATATGCCATACACTTTGCCCACAGTGCATTTTTTAAAGCTGTATGAACAGGTTAAGTTAACAAACTGTACCATCGCATTTCTAAGATACAAATTCACTGCAAGCCATTAGTCAAGTCTACACAGTGGAAATCCTCAGGCCTGTTATGCCACCTATGCAAAAACCTGATTTATTTCTTCTGCAATACTATCAAGACTGCTCTCTGAATACTTGAAACACAGCTATTGGCTTAAGGTCCAAGGTAAAATATAGGTATTGATGTAATTTAAAATGTGTTAGTTTTACATAATATGTTTCTAAGTTTAATATGTGCTAGTTATAATATTATTCTGTATTTTAATGCAATGGAGTGTGTATTGGCATTGGCTGAAATCCAGTAGAGAATTTTTGACAACTTCTACATAGCTCAAAGTACTAAAACAACAAGTATGATACAATTTGTAATACAGAAGCCACATAAAAATAGTGCATAATTGATTCAGTAACTATTCCTCATGTAGTCACACAGTATCACAGAATATTATGAGTTGGAAGGGACCCACAAGGATCATCTAGTCCAACTCACCATCTAACACCCGTACAGAGACTGAAAGCACATCCCAGAGCGGTAACACAAACTTAGTTCCCTCACAGTCTAGCAGGCCACTCCGAGCCGGAAGGGACCCAGGATCATCCAGCCCTACACCCTCCAGCTAGACCATGTCACTAAGCTCCTAATCATTTTTGTTACTAAAAAATAAAAATAATGTTGCAAGACTTCCGTTGCTGACTGGTTTTCCGTGGTATAGAAGCACTAAAATCAACAGCCTCTGCCTCTCAGGAATAAAAGTATAGGCCTATGTGTCCACATATTAATACTATAAAATCTGAAGTTTCTGAGTCTCAGCTAGAATGAGTCCATCTGCTGTGCTTCAAGTCAGATATTCCCATAAAATACAGATGCAATAAGAGATGTACACTTGCAGTCTCATGCTTTGGAGTTTAAGAAACAAAACTAAACCTTCTGCCTTGAAGAAAAAATATCTAAGGCAAACCAACTAAGCACAAATGGTTTCATCTTTTGATGTTGCTGGATCAAGCATTCTTTTCTGGCATGTTCAGAATCAAAAGAAACATCCTGATAATGAGACATAGTGTTTTTCTGATCTTTTTTGATTTCCTGTATTAGCAATAATGAAATAAAGAAGGCAACGTCTGAAGTCTAAGGTCTTCATTCTTGCATAGCACATCAAAAAAAAAAAGTCCTTTGTGGCCAAAAGAGTACTAAAAAAAAGAAGTTACTTATACATCCCTCAGACAAAAACATTTTAAACTTTTTTTTTTATGTGCAAACTATATCTCATTAAGTTTAATGTTCTATACTTGCTTTCCTCATCTGTTTGCTAACGCTTTGTTTATTGGAAAATTCACATAAATGTTCAGGCCATTTGCATAGCTAATATCCCCAGAACAGGGTTTACCTGAAGGTAGTGGGACACATAGGTACATCCTGACTTATACAAAACAGCATTTCCACCTGTTGCTTGTCTATTTATGATCCTTATATCAAAGGAAGTCTTCTTAACAACTAACTCCTTGACCTTCCAGAAAAATTGTTTTGGGAAAAATAAAATTTAAAATTAGTCATCTATAAACAGAACAGGTTTTCCTTAGTACCAACAGTGAAAACCATCTTCCCCTCAAGTAAAACAGATCTGGAATATGACTTTGGCAAGTCCCACTGCTCTGTATATCACCCCTGAACTAATTTCAAAGGAGTCTCTATTTCTGATTTCTGGTCATTCCTACCATAATGAAAATACAACTGTTCCAATTTTAAGAACAGAAATTAAACATAAGAAATTGAAAAATTGTTCCAACTAAATGTTTTAAGAAATATTGAAAGTTTTCAGTTCCCTGAAGCACTGACATGTGCGTAACTATAAAGGTAGGGGTTGGTTGTATTGGTTTAAAATAAAATTATCCCTAAGCTGGACTTTTACATGTATATAGCTTTCCTCTGATGTGAGTCAGAAAAACACCTTCTTTGACTTCAATTTAATAAGCAACAGGAAATATGTATTTAAGGGTAGTACTTTCTTAGTTGGCATGGGAAGATAGACAGTTGTGGCACAGAAGGATTCTTCATTATTTTACCTGTGCTGTAGAAAGAAATCACTGCCTTGTATGCAGCTTTGAAAAACAGTTCTGAGTGCTACTACTTATCTTCTGGAGGAAGCGTGTGAGCCTCCTGTTAGCTATCCAGGATGTCACAGAAAAAAATGGGACCACGGGCAGTTTTCAGTCTCAAGCTCTCTTTGAACGCACAAGTCATCAATAACGGGTCCAAAGAACCTGTGATGTCTGTGATGTCACCTATTCTATCAGGAAATGAAACTCATGGAGGCAAAGTTGCCCTCTCCAAACACATTTCAACTAGCAAAATTGTTCTGGGTCAGTTTGATCTATTGCCTATCAATTACATATTTGAACTTATACTGGGGACCCTAGATTTAGATACACTGTTTTATTTAATCACTCCTCATTTTCAGTCCTCCTTGGTCTCCTATATATATCAGATACAATTATGAGCAGAGAAAGCCTTTGTAATGCTCAAATTGGGAAGAGGAGGGGAGGGAAGGGGAGATGCCCTTGCTTTAGTTTTATGGTTATGCAAAATGTTACTTCCAGAAAGCACTTTTACAAAATTTGTGATTTTTACATGTTAGATTCTCCAGGAAAAGTATTTTTCACTTAGATATCTAAACAGTTTACAGTAGTAATAAATATTACATGACCACTGACTGGACCATAACATTCTAAAAAAAGCATCACTTTTTGCACTTTCAGTTTAGTTACTTCATCATTCCTATTAAAGTCATTTCTGGGTATCTAATTTCTCAAAGCTCATGCCTGCATAAACATTTAAGCTTCTTATTAATATAGCTGATCTTATTCCTTTTTATCTTAATATATTCAGTACCTCAGAAGGCGCCACAGCTGGAATGCAGCTCTTGGATATAATCTTAAGTGCTTCAAAGGGAATGGGAGAGGTCAGCGTGCCTGAAAGAAACGATATCACCACTGGCAAGGACCAAAGAGATTGTGACAAGATGGGAATACAGAAGTTAATACAGAAAACCAGGGACAGAACAACTGAGGTTCTAGTGGTAGGAAAGTTAAATTCTTTGCATTCTGAAGAGGAACCAAGACATTCAATAAACAGAAAAAATCTTCACAAGAGATAAGTGAAGGCTGCTATCTCAGTGCAAGGTTACAACAGACAGATTCCTTACAAAAACATGAATCATTTTAGGTAGCATAAGAACACTTTGCCAATCAATATTATTTCTGGGACATGACCCACACTGTTTTTGTCAAGATAAAACATCAGATATTGAAATATTTAAATAGCTAATTGCGCTGCTTTTGTGTGTACATATACACGCACAGACATCCTTAATTTCTGCCTTTGAGCCAGAAATAGGAAAACAGTTCTTGCAAAAGAAATACAGTCGTGTCTCCTATATCACACACCCGTGGTCTTTTTTGGGACCTGTGCAGCCCGACTTCCACGTTGAATGGCGGCTGCGCTGCGGCTACCGCCCAGGCTGCCCCTGCTGCAGCCCGCACCCCCACTGCCACCCATTCTGCCGCCTGGGCTGGTGCCAGGGTGGCAGGTCACACATGTGCAGCTGCAAAACGGGTCTCCTACATCACTAAAAAATCATGCTGCTAAGATCTGATGCCACAATATGGGGGGCACAAAGTGCAAGAGGGCTGACTGTATAATGTATCAGTTTTGTTCAAAGTAATATTAGTAAACCAGTGTAAATGAAATCAGCATTTGCTCCAGTTGGCTGGAGGAAACAAAGTTCTAAACTTATTAAGAAAGTTCAAAGGAAATATGGAAAGGAAAAGGTCTAATGAAAAGGAATGTTTATATGGAGTTTCAAGTAGTTTGTGTCCATATACAAATATTTGTTCAGGGATTATTGTTGATGAAAGTTCTTATTGAGTTCAGCCTTTGTGCATCTTTCATTTTCATAAAGTTAGTCAAATCCAGCAAAGCACACATTCCAAATGTGGTTTTTATAATGCAAACAGATATCTTGTATAGGTAAGGTCATCCCATCCATTTCAGTTATTTCTGCTGTGAGTCACATTGTTCATCTCACTCATTTTCCTACACACAGGAAGTTGGATTCCTTTCAGGTAAATAGTAGAAAGCAATGAAGAACACAAATTTCACACATTAATACTTTAAATGGTCCAAATATACAAGCACTCACACATTAACTGAACATCCTAAGCATGCACAATGAAAATTCTTATACCTTTGTGAAAACTTCATGAAACAAATGCTGATTTTGGTAGCCAAGTGCAATGACAGGCTGACAAATATTGGTCAAGGACAGACAAGACAGGAAAGTCATTTCGTCCACTGGGTGAATCAAGATAACATCAGTCAAGAGGTCTCAGCACATGCAGGAACCTGCAATTGATACCATCAGTGACCTAGAATCAACAAGGTAGAGACTACAATTCTGGAAATCCAAATATTCTACTCTGCTCATTGCTACCCTAGTATAGACTTTAATAGATTTAGGCTATGTCATACTCCATCTACACGCTTCCTTGGCCGTTGTGACCAAATCCATCCAAGTTTATTCGTTATTGATATGATGCTTATCTGCTGCACCTGGATACTAGACTGAGTTTGTCATTCTTCTCCTTGTCCAAAATATATATGTTTCATATGATAAAGACAGATTAATATTGAAAATGGGCTTTCCAAAAACCTGTGTAAATACAATTATACTGTATTAATTTCAAATACTTGAAAGTTTGACAAAACTGCAAAAGAAAAAAAGAAACTGATCAGAAAGGCTACTTCTGGTCAGAAACCGTGCTAGCAAGTAAAATTATGCTAGCAAAGTTCAATAAATGCATGCAAGACCAATATACTAAACAAGTTGATAAGCCTACATTATTAAGTATGAAAAATTTAAAATGAAGCTTAAATCCTCCCCCTCAAAAAAAGTTGATTAAAAAAATTTCAATGTTGTATACATGACACTATCCATTAACTTAATCTAATTTTAAAATTGCAGTTACAGATTCCTTGGGTTAGAGACCCTCAGTGGTAATGCAAAAATCTACACTCAAAATATCTCTATTTCAAAAGATCTTATTAGTTGTTAAATACGGGTTTTTTGAGAGATGTCCTTCTCTAGTAGTAATATATTGATGGTAAGGCAGTACAATCCACAATCAAGATTCAGAACACAACCAAAATTTCTGTCTTGGTTCTTTACCTCATGACAAATCAATACTTGCTCTTCATGCTGCATGCCATAGTAACATTTGCTTCTCACATGATGATTCAAGAGATACTGAATGGACCCTGAGATTAGCTCAGTTGGTTAGAGCCTGGTGCTAATAAAGTTACCAAAAGAACCCAGAGTTTTGGGTTCGATCCCTGCGTGGGCATTGGACTCATTTAAGCATTGGACTCAATGATCCTTGTGGGTCCCTTCCAACTCAGAATAACCTGTGATTCTGTGACATACTTGTTTTTCCACTTATCCTGTTAAGAGAGAGTAACTGAAGTCAGAGGAAATCCCAGACAGAGACAAGTAAATGAGACTTCAAAGCATCCAATCACAGATAATACAGATATTACCAGCAATGGTTACTTATCACAGAATCACAGAATCACAGAAAATTATGAGTTGGAAGGGACCCACAAGGATCATCTAGTCCAACTCACCATCTAATACCCGTACAGCGACCAAGAGCACATCCCAGAGTATAATAACAACCTAGATGCCTCACAGTCTAGCAGGCCACTCTGGGCCGGAGGGGGCCCAGGGTCATCCAGCCCTCACCCCCCAGCTAGACCAGCTAGACCATGTCACTTATGCCTCATTGCACCTTCTGAAGGATGGTAAGTATTGGAATTGGCACTGAACCATCAGAATAGAGGAAGCCTGGAAACAGCTCCATAAGTAATCTTTGTGAGCTCGTGCAGATCCTTCTCCTGCAAACAATTTCTGTGGGCAGAACATTCCAGGAGCTACAAAGTCATGAGCCAGGTCCCTCTGAACTGTGTAACTGATAAAATGAATCTGACTTTTTTCACCATGGCAGATTTGATTTCTTCTATTCTTCTTAAGTTTTGAACCTCAACAGGGAGATGCAAATACATATCACCATTTATGCCAGAGACTGATTTTTTTTCTTCAATATACCTTGAATTGTGCTTTTAAAAAACAGCTGTAAAGACTGAGGGTTGAAAAACAGTATCACTACATCTCACAGAATTTAGCATTAAACTTCCAAGGGTTACTAATCTTTGTTTTGAATCAATTTAGACAAAGTAATTTAGCTTTGGTGTTACAGTGTTTATAGATTTGGTGTTACAGACTCTTACATGCTCTTAAACAAAAGATTCCAAATCAACTGTTTTAGTAGATTTTATTTCAGTTAATTGCAGCCTAGAAAGCTGAATTAATTTGCGAGGGCCCACAAACAGTAAAACCTCTCCAAGCCTCAATGCAGCTATGCTTTTTTCTGACTTACATCAGAACTGCCTGGCTACCACATTACAATTACTATCACAGTTTTGAAGGCAGCATTAGTAAATACGAGAGACTGCTGCAAACAAACATGCATTATCTCAATACAAACATCTCAGTTGCTTCATGAAAGGAACAGCAGAGTGCCTTCAAGCACAACAATGGAGCGAAGGTTGAGTAACTGATGGTCTAATGCCATCTACCAATTCATTAGCAACAATTTCCCTGGAGGATTTCAGTTTTCCTTATTGACTTTTCACCTGAGTATTGATCTCAGTTTATTCCACTTAGTTCAAAGGAGATTGATCATACCATGCACTCAGGCTGTCACTCTGCAGTGTAACATGCAGAGCAATAATCTATTTGAATTGATGATTCCTTTGTAAATTAAGCCAAACCACAAGATCAGAACACTGTGATTGCATCGAAGGGCAATGAATGACATAGGTTATACACTGATTGATATTTCAGTATAGTAATAACACAGTTTCTGTTGGAAAACATCTGGAAACATTACAGTGCAATAGTTCTTTAAAAATAATGAGGTCTATCAATCATTTGTATGACCAACGAATGTGAAAGGGCTTCATGTTGTCCATAAAACAACCAGACTTGATGGTACTCACCCATGACTGGTGATTTCACTTTGGCCAGGACAAATAGGTATCTGCAGAGCAGCTGCTGTAGTCATAATAGAGAGTATCTTCTTTGAAAGGATGCATGTGCCAAGATTAGGAAGTGCACAGTGTGGAAAATAGCTCACCAAAATAAAGAACAAAACCACAACTACAAAGGTAAATAAGTCAAGGAGACTTAGATCAATAAGATTTACAGGATCTTATGCATGACTTCAACCATTGAATCCCAAGGAAAAAAAAAAAAATCAGTCATTAGTTGTTTACGTCTTCCTTTCTTTTTTTTTTTTAATTATGTCACTTCAAAGGCTACAGGTAAGTCACGGTATTATTAATCTTCTCTCAGTATAAATCAGATCAGACTAATGTGTAAGAAGGATATGTCACCATACAGGATAAGCAAAGACAGACCTGGAAAGCTAGAGGTGGAATTCAACTTTCTAAGAACTTGCTGTTCATTAGTGGCAGTGAAATTTCAGTAAAACAGGCCCAAATGCCTGCACTATTCATTATAGTAACATCTAGTTCTGCAAAGAGAAGCAAACAGCTGTCAAGTCTTCCCAACTGTTTCTACTCTCCTGTGTTGCTTAACAGGTCAATCTCACATCTCCTGCTCACTGCGTCCTGGGGAGCACGAAGAGTGTGTGAATGAGAACCTGGAGAAAGGGAAGAGAGAAGGAAACTGCAGATAACAAGGATGAAAAAATTGCACTGAGGAATTCTTGTAGTTGAAGAGAAGAACAGAAGAATTAAAGTCTGATGTGGTTCTGAATTGCTTGGGCAAGTAAAATACAGTGAGGTTTTTTAGTTTGAGAATTTTCTAATATCTGCAATGAAAATGGGATTCAATCTCAGATTTCACAGATTAGATCCTTTATTCAAACTGTTCAGACTTGGGCAACATTGGACACCTCTATCCATATGAAGGCATCAAAGCAAAGATCTGAACTTTCTTTGCATCTCCTACCAAGTGCAATTCTTTTAAATTGCTGGAATTAAATATATATGGAAACGCAGTTACTTGGATCCAAAACATGACTGATCACGGCTTGCCATATGTTTTTCCAGGACAACTGAAATAAGGGAAGTATTTCTCACTTACTATCCCAAATGTCATTTCAAGAGGGACTTTTGCCTAAAACCTTGGGTGTAGGCAACTTTCAAGTTTGGTGCAGAGCCCTTACTACGTATTTCATTAGAATTTCCTCTAATATTCAGTCTCTATTTTTCTTACTAGTTTTTCCTTTCTTTGTCTAGGTGTGGAGAAAACAACTGATTAGCCAATCACATTTCCAAAAATATAGGTAACAGAAGCTACTTCAGAGAAATCAAAGCTACGCAAGGAATGCTCTGACTCCAATCTACTATTTCATCAACATTGCTGTAGCACTACATTCCTCGCTATCCCAGTAATTTTGTCCTTTCTATTAAAAATTATTCTGAGGGTCATAGAAGAAAATGAAGTCACTCTATAGAAAAGTGCTAAGTACAAATGCTCAGTGAAAATGTGGAGAGTACAGAATATTCACAGGCATGTAGAAAACCAAGTACAATAGAAGTAAATAGAGTCTGATTGTCATTTTGTCTAGTTTTTTGCCCAATTCTTGGAGAAAGAAAGATCTGTTATCACCCACGTATAGTAATACATAACATTGCCACATCACCATAGGGAAATCTAGTGAGGCCCATGACATTTTGTATCTTCTGATATGGAACAGGTATCAGAGGCATAACCTGGTGAGGCTATGCCTTTGTCAGGCATAGCCTTTGTCAGGCATTGCCTTTGTCAGGCATAGCCTGGCTTGCACAAAAGTCAGTTCTAGGCAAGGTTACAGAAATCATCAAACAAGAACAGCCCAGGAGGGTTTGACTTTTTGAGTCTCAGTATTTCCTGGCTACTGTCACACAATACAAGGATTTATTGCCATTACCCAAAGGCAATGCTTTCTGAAGACTTCAGTCTCTTCATGGGAAACTTCAGTGTAATGAATGCCTCCTTGTTTTGGCTGAAGCATGCTCACTCTCCTCTTTTACTTCTACCAAAGCAGAAGTGACACTAAAAGGACTCCTTTTTGACATCAACTGAAATTGCATCGAGGCCCTTGCTCGCACCACCACGTGGAAGACTGAACTACCATAATATTAAGCGTAACCAGCAAACGAGGGCAATGACAGGAGTTTGCAAATGAAGGATTAGTATTAGGTCTGTTTCTCAAGCAAGTACATCCTGTACTGGTACTGCACTATGAAATGGTACTCTAAAAGTCGCTATTTATAAGCACAGAGATGAATTAGGTTAATTTTTCATGTTCAGTACAAGACAGTTTCTCAGTCCAGGAGGATGAAAGGATGAATGCTAAGTCTGAGGCCAGATGGAATACTGCCCTTCAGATCAGTGTAGAAAAAGTGTCTTTTGCCAAATAAATAAACAGAGCAGGGGTAAAAAGAAAGCAAGCCTAATTATACCAACCTTTCTAAGAAACATTTCCAAAAATACTTATTGGCCTTATCCGGAGTGGAAAGTTTCAGAGGGATCACCAGAGGTGTTTTATTTTAGCTTGGCATGAATAGGGAAATTATAGAAATGATTTTTAAGTGCGGCAAATGCAGCTGCTTCTCAAAGACATAGTTTAAGGGTACTTCATAAAGCCATAAACCCCCTGACAGACTCATAAAGAGCTGGCATGGTTTCATATGAATTTAAGAACTTTTTTTTTTTTAAGAATCAGTTGAATACTGTTGTAACAAAGCTCAAGGAAACACCATTAATACAAGAATGGTAATAGAGTGTTCCATTGCTCCGAAGAATGACCGTGTTCAAGGCTAGGCCCCCTAAAACTCATATTAAGATTACACCAATACAAAGATTTCAAGTAACGAAAGGGGAAACCTTCCAAAAGACTATAACCTCCATAAGTTTTAGCAAACCGGTTTTCTGTGCAATAACTGTACAGAAACAGGCAGAAAAAAATCAGAAGAAAAAAGTTAAATCACACACACACACAGAAAATTATGAGTTGGAAGGGACCCACAAGGATCATCTAGTCCAACTCACCATCTAATACCCGTACAACGACCAAGAGCACATCCCAGAGTATAATAACAACCTAGATGCCTCACAGTCTAGCAGGCCACTCTGAGCCGGAGGGGGCCCAGGGTCATCCAGCCCTCACCCCCCAGCTAGACCAGCTAGACCATGTCACTAAGCTCCTCGTCCAGTCTTCTCTTAAACACTTCCAGGGATGGCGACTCCACCACCTCCCTGGGCAGCCCATTCCAATATGCAATTACTCTCTCCGTGAAAAATGCCTCATTAAATCTTACAAGACTCATGCTGCGACTACAAGAAACATTCCTGTTGTGTGTGAAGTTTGGGTGGGAAGAAAGAGCGATACAAAGCTTGTGAGTCAGCCACAAAGAGCACTTTATAGTAGATAAAGGTAACTTTTCCCTTTAGGGGTCATACTGGCCTGCACAGAGACTGAAGATAGGCTAATACACAAGCAGAAATTTTCTCAATTTTCAGCAGGAAATTCTCCATCAAATACAAACAAGGAGAAATGAAAAACTGGTAACTCTGTTGCTGAAAATATTTTGGGTGTCTGTGAGGCTGTCGCAAGCAAAGAATTCTCCATGGAATACAGTAATACAAGTTTCCTCTGAAGGGCGAGGTTTGACTGGATAAAACACAAACTCATGTCCTTTAAGTAGAAAGCCAACTTTGCTTACTGTACTTGCTGTTTCCAAGACTGAAGGAACTATTTAATACAGTATCAATCTAAAGTTACAAGTATAGTTCATCAAGAAAATAAAAAAAGTAGGTTTTGTATGTTTCAGAGATTTATCCCAAGCTAGCACTCCTGCATAATGCAGTAGACCCATTCATCCACTTTAATGTAGTAGTGACTGTCCCCGCGTCTCACACAGGGAGAACGTGGAGACCAGGGTTCGATTCCTGCTGGGGAGGCTGTGGTGCCATTCGAGAGTTGGACTCAATGATCCTTGTGTGTCGCTTCCAACTCAGAATATTCCGTGATTCTGTCATTCTTGTATTTCATAAAAAGATGAAAGATCGTGGTTTCCATGAATGTCATCTCTGGCAAGCAGGAAGGAAATTATACCTCCTGGACATAAGATATTTCATTGAAAATATTCTCTCCTATATAAGGAAATGAGATTTTAGTTCAAGTATGTCAAATAAGCACTAAAATTGTAGCAGTTATGCACAAGGAGTGAAATGACCAATAAAATCAAGTCATATTTATCCAATAAAGATTAAAAGAAACACTTCAAACAAGATCACATTTAGAAACAAAGAGGGCTTTTATGAAGAATAAATATTTTCAGGTGCATTTCAAGTGTGCCTCATTTTGTGTCAGGTCATTAGGCAAGGAGCTTGCCGTTCCAAAACCAGGTTCACAACATTTCTCATCCGCTCATTTTGAATATCAGCACTTTAAATCTTTTTATGTGTGATAATAGAACAACATAAATATCCTAGATAATTGTAACTCTGTCATCTCCCACTACTTACAGCTCTTCCTTTGGTTTCAGCAGGTAATGGAGCTGGCTTGAAGTTATGGGGAGTCACTGATTATTCTTTATTTTGAGAAAATCTAGCATTTCCTTACCCTCCAGAAACACAATACTATATAATAATCAAAAGAATCACCCACATACTCCCTCATTTTTTCTTAAAAGCAGAGAGAACAAGAGAAATTAATTGAACATTAACAAATTTAATAGCATATATTACATGGAGTGTCCCTTCGGTGTTAAAGATGATGATTAAATAGAATTAGGCCTGTCACGGAATCACACACAGAATCACAGAATATTATGAGTTGGAAGGGACTCACAAGGATCATCTAGTCCAACTCACCATCTAACACCCGTAACTGCTAAAATTTTCTGCTGTAACACTAACACACGTGCTGAGCCTCTCTCTTGTAACTACAAGTCTGGTTTTCCCCTTTAAATTATGTTTCTCAAGCAAGAGAACAAGCAGACTAGCTATACTTATTTTATGCTAGCACTTAATCCCCAAGGCACTAATTTTATTTTCAGCCAATGGGTTAAATAATTAACCTTCCCCTGCTTTTCTTTAGAATAGATAATAAGTAACTGTCCATTCAATGGTCGCAATAATAACCAATTTCTCAGGCTCTGCCAAAATGAAATATGTCCGTAATTTCCTATTTTCTCAGTCTTCTTTTCTCCTCTCTACCCAAAGCATCAGCATCAGCTTTCTTCACTGCTTTGTTTAACAGTTGAAACTCTGCCAAGATTCATCATTTCCTGCTTACACTGCAATCTAAACCAGATCCTTTAATCAGATTGTTCATTATGAATATCTTTCTTTTTCACTTTTACCTAAGACCCATGAGCCATGAGAATTAGTGAAGTGATGGTTTGTTTCCATCTTCTCTCATTTCCTTTATCACATATTCAAACCTGATTTAAAGGTGAATATACATAAAAATACAGAGTGTATCTGAACCCATACTATTTTTAGACTAGTTGAGGGCACTGACTTAAGTCAGTTTGTCAGTTTCACAAACTTCCAGGGAAAGATCAGTTGATGTAGTTAATGCAGATATATAGTTGGTAGAGTTAATATAGAGCCTATCAGCTACAGACCACAAACCAAAGACCAATATTTCAAATAAATATATTTTTAAAACTAGGTTGGCAATTTTTAGAAAGTACTTTGTCCAAATCAACTTTCCTCTGCAGCTAGGTAAAGAGTGAGGAATAAGATTTCACGATAATTTTATTTTTACAAGAATTATCAAGAAAAATAGGAACCTAAATTTAGTTTTTACAAGCCTCAAGCAGCAGATTTTCTTGTCAAATTAATTCTTTGTCATGGAATAGAAGGAAATAAATTTTCTGTATTACACATGCAGCAGATTTAATCACAGAATCACAGAAAATTATGAGTTGGAAGGGACCCACAAGGATCATCTAGTCCAACTCACCATCTAATACCCGTACAGCGACCAAGAGCACATCCCAGAGTATAATAACAACCTAGATGCCTCACAGTCTAGCAGGCCACTCTGAGCCGGAGGGGGCCCAGGGTCATCCAGCCCTCACCCCCCAGCTAGACCAGCTAGACCATGTCATTAAGCTCCTCGTCCAGTCTTCTCTTAAACACTTCCAGGGTCCTAACATTGAGATTAAACCTCCCCTGGCGTAGCTTGAGGCCGTGCCCTCTCGTTCTGGTGTCGTCAGCCTGGAAGAAGAGGTCTACACCCATCTGGCTGCAACCTCCCCGCAGGTAG
>WEKX01005088.1:108419-132460 GCA_013390025.1 Pitta sordida
TTAATATAAACAAATTAATTATAAAATCATTGGGATAAATTCCTCCTATGTAAGTCCATGTTATCCTCATGATAACATGGTAACATTTTATGTCTTCTATAAATGGTCAATAAATATATTAAAATAATACTGTTAACAAAACATACATCACAGTAATGGATTCTTTAATAAGCACAGACTGTATATCTGTCATTAACCAAAAAGGAATGGTGGATGTGATTTTTCACTTTTAGGATACTAGTTCACAAGTTTATAAGTAGACCTTTAGTTAACTGCAGGCAACATGGGATGACCAGAAAAGTCCTCTAACATTCTTGATCTTATACTGTCACGTGTTAGCGCCTCCATCTCATATTAACTTTCAAAAGTTAGCAATCATTTCAAAGCTTCTTTCCTTAATGATATTAGTGATTGAATGGCATAGGAAATTGGCTAGTTTAGTGTATAACCCTATAATTTAGAACAACCCTACCTCATCACTCAGAGTAATAGTTATCTGAAGGTTAACTTCCATGTGGTATAGTTGGGTGACTCAGAGTTAGCATGAAATGGGCTGAGAGCAAATTCATACTACATTCAAGATCAGACTACATTCCATATACAAATCATTTAATACACATACTTAGAGCTGCATAGTCAGGAGCAGGATGCTGGTCCCAATCAACCAGCTGGGCAAGAGTTTGGAGCTATCTCAGACTGCTACATTGGTAAATCCTGAGCTCACAGGTTGTTATTTTTGCCTTTATCCCTTGTCACAAAGCATAACTATACAATTCCTTTCACATTTTATTCTTGTTAATGCAATTGCTGCTGTTCCTACTGTGTAAATATTTCTTACTTCTCTTTTTTATTGTATTAAGAATACGATGTCCCTATCCTTCACTTGCAAATTTCAGATTATTCTTTTCAACTTTGCTATAAGAGAAACTCCAGTTAGAAGATGGGCATTTGTAGTCGCAGAATCACTGAATATTCTCAGTTGGACTGGACCAACAAGGATCATCAAGTCCAACTCTTAAATGGCACCACTGCCTCCCTGGTGGGAATCAAACCCTCGGTCTCCTGCATGAGAGATGGGGACACTCACCACTGTACTAAAGTGGATTTGAAAGGGGTTGGAGTCAAAATTATTTCTGTGCCTCTCACAGCTCAAGTTTCCAGAGGAAGCTGGAAGAGGTGGTGCTTGTTAAAGGCTAAGTAGTACAGAGAAAGATTCTAGGACTCTCACTAGCATCACGGGAATTTCTAAATAGAAAATCCCCTTTTGTATCACAGACTCAGTTCTCTATTTTCATAGTTCATTCTCTGGTTCACCAGAGAAACAAAACAAGAGGATAACTCTATGTTTACAGAACAGATTTTGCTTGAATACCTTCATTTCCATGTATGAATAAACAACAGTTTTGCATTGAAATACCTCAGGGTTAAATTATATGTCTACTGAATGCTTTTTTAACTACATCCTTCTTGCTTGTAATCATTTTGGAAAAGCACTAAAATGCTCTGGAGTTTTCCCTGACCCTTTCCCCCATGGGTTATTAGCAATTAATACTTTAAAAAATTCACATTTTTATGGCATACTGTAGAAATTTTGCATTCGACCCTACAATGTATTTCACAATAGACAATATGTTACCAGGGGCCTGGAAGGGACACGATACCAAAAAAGTAAGAGGTTGAACACAGGAAGGCTGATAAATGAAATTCACTTTAGTATGTGGATTAGATGAGTGTCCCTGCCTCTCACACAGGAGATCGAGGTTTGATTCCTGGCCAGAGAGGCAGTAGTACCGTTTGAGTTGGACTCGATGACTCTTGTGGGTCCCTTCCAACTCAGAATATTCTGTGATTCTGTGAGTCATCCCCTGTCTTAGGTTAACAATATGAGGTTCCTGGCACTTCTGAGGGATCCTCACTCCCTGAGTGCACACAATGCTGAGCTTGGAAATGGGGAGCCATGGTTCTGTTGCTAGAGTGGAGAAAGTGAAAAGAGAGCTTGAATAATCCGAGGAAGCTTTGCCAAGATCCGTGAATTTGCAGTAAAAAGGGAGAAATGTGGGACAACATTTAATAACAGTATGCCAGATGTGCCACTCATGGACAAAGTGAGCACACACGCTAGGTATGTATATGTACTAGCAAACATCATAAAAGTATACAAACTATATGGCTTTAGAGCTCTTCACGGGAGTGCATAGTCCTCAAAAACTTACTTAAATGAGAGAAAAGAAACTAGTCCTTTCCTAAGAAATTTGGCTTTCCCAGCTGTTTGAATTGAATTGTGAGTTTCACCTTTAAGGAATCTCATACTCTGTCAATTCTCTTTGGTTATCAAAAATGGAAACACATTACTATTTAACAAGAAATAAAGCAATAGGACAGAGGCAGTTAAGCTAGAGTTCTAAGCTACATCAAAATATGACTTTTGTAAGAGAAAGAAGATTTCAAAATACAGTAATCCCTCTCTACTTCGTGGTTCACTTATCACGGCATCAGTACATCATGGAGTTTTTTCCTGGGAAGACATTTTCCAGCTTCCCCACTCGTTCATCCCTCGCAGAGCAGGGGGGTGATGCCAGCAGATGCCACTCACCTGGGGGCCACTCAGAGCTAGCTCACTTATAACAGTGTTGCAAAGTTAATAAAATGGTGGGGAGGATTTATAACACTGTCTCAAACGTATTAGCCAAACCACCATGCAGAGGCCTCCTCCTCCTCCTTCGCATACTGCTGCTTGCAGCTGCATGCTTCTGCTGCTTGGGGCTGAGGGGTGGGGGGTGGGGTGTATTTACATATACACACTTAACTCCACATTTTTTGGTTATGGGTCTCATGGGGGTCCCACAAATCACCCAATCTGTGAGCATGAATATGCACATAGACCACACTCATTTCCACACCTTTCGCTGCTCCGGGGCGCTGGGAAGTGCATTTTTGAGCCCTCTCTGACTGGGAAGATGCCCATAGAATCCCTAGGCTTCCCTCTGGCCATCTTGCTGCTTTTGCCACTGCATGCTTGCTTTGCTGTCGCAGTGGGGAAGACCACCCCAGGGCAGCAGCGGGGCAGGAGCTCGGCAGTCCCCACTCACACTCCGCAGGCACTCCCTGGCAAGGCACTGGCGGGGACAAATGTTTGAGAGCACCTCAAGCCAGGACACCTGGGAGGAGAAGCAGCAGGACATCCCGGTCCTGGCACAAATGGGCAGGCAGGGCAGAGGGGGAAGGGGAGGCTAGCTCATGCTGTAGTCCCTGTGGAGGAGGCTGCAGCACTGTTTAAGCGCTTTCCCTGAGACTACATATTTCACCNACAAATCACCCAATCTGTGAGCATGAATATGCACATAGACCACACTCATTTCCACACCTTTCGCTGCTCCGGGGCGCTGGGAAGTGCATTTTTGAGCCCTCTCTGACTGGGAAGATGCCCATAGAATCCCTAGGCTTCCCTCTGGCCATCTTGCTGCTTTTGCCACTGCATGCTTGCTTTGCTGTCGCAGTGGGGAAGACCACCCCAGGGCAGCAGCGGGGCAGGAGCTCGGCAGTCCCCACTCACACTCCGCAGGCACTCCCTGGCAAGGCACTGGCGGGGACAAATGTTTGAGAGCACCTCAAGCCAGGACACCTGGGAGGAGAAGCAGCAGGACATCCCGGTCCTGGCACAAATGGGCAGGCAGGGCAGAGGGGGAAGGGGAGGCTAGCTCATGCTGTAGTCCCTGTGGAGGAGGCTGCAGCACTGTTTAAGCGCTTTCCCTGAGACAACATATTTCACCAGGTGCACCNGGAGATAGGCAGGAAGAACCCCGGGAGGGCAGGGAGGGAAATGCAGGCCATCTCTCTCTTCTAGTGGCTGGAGTGCAGCAAGGAAATGTCCAAGGAAAAAAGCACATGGGGCTCTCTCAGGGCCGGAACACACCCATCCAAGGACCCCTTCTCTGGTCTTATATATTGCAGCTGTGGCAAAGCAAGTAACAGGCTCCAAACATCTGCAGCTGTGTCCTGTGTACTACTGGATTTTTTTTTTCCTCCAACTGCCACTTCTGTTTTGGTTTTTTTTAACTCTTCCAGATAGAGAGAGAAAATGACCTTGGTCACTAAGGACCACTATCCACAACAAAATTCCCTCCCAGACCAAAGTGAAGCACAAAGATATAGAATATATATACACAGCTGAGTCACCATAGGACAACACTGCATGTTATTAACCTTCTTCGCCATGTAACCTCCGCAACACTCACATGAGACATAACTGTGGCTGTCCTCAGTTAGCAAGAGGCGCCACCCCCTCACCCTGTGGGGGCATGCTCCGTGAATAGCCAATTAATATTTGCTGAGAAATATTCTGCTAGTCTGTGAAGAAGTGAATCAGTAGATGCAAATATGTGAGGTATTACTGTATATGAATTGCTATTTTGTGGATCTCACTTATCGCGGCATTTTTCTGGAACAAACCCCCCACGATATTAGGGGGATTACAGTATTACGTATAGCAAAACTGAATTATTTTTGCAAGTTTCTCTTAACTGACAGAGAGTTTTAAAAGTGATTAGAGTATTAAATAGTTACACATATAAGATTATACAGTAATCCCTCACTACTTCCTGGTTCATCATTCATGGCTTCAATACATCGCTGGGTTTTTTTCCCTGGCTTTACTGGCTTTACCATATTTACTGTACTTACTGCCACTTTGCAGATTTTACTTATCACGACATCTTTCTGGAACCAACACCCCATGATATTCAAGGGAGTACTTTAACAAACGATATACCGTGACACTAAAGAAAAGTATCACAGAGTAAATATACCCAATTATATAAAGATGAATAGTTCTTTAAAATCTCTTTTCTTTTTCATATCAAAGTACAAATAAATGCCTGAAAGAAACATTTGCATCTTCTGCAAGGTGCATGAGACAATCTTTCCCTTATTAAAAGCAATTGTCTCACATGTAAAAAGTAAGCCTTCATATAGCTCGATGTATCAATTAATTCCTACAATCTAATACATTAGTATTAGTAGCTGGCAAAAACTGTTTTCATGTCACAATCTGTATAATTACACAGATATTCCACAGGTATTACGATTTCAACAGGGAATGATTTAGCCTAGATTTATTTACATGCTAAATACACTAGTGATTATATCCGAGAGATGGTGAAGTCGTGACATTTCATTGATCTTTTTGTCTTCATTAAGCATTGTCACAGTTGTAATTAATTTGAAAATTTTTACTGGGTTAATATCAGAAATTTCTGAACCTATATTATTTTGGAAATTTCTAGAAAAACAGATTAGTCACAAGTTAATTATACAAGCAGATGTTATTCACCTAATGAAGAAGTTTGGCCTATAGACATGGATTACCTTGTTAATTGTTTAATATGCCTAAGTAAAATGTCTTGCAAGATCCATGACATAGACAACAGATGTTATCAGTTTTCAGTTCCAAAACTGCATTGTCTTCACTGAAGAATTATCAAAAATTTATATGCTATTCAGTGATGAAACAGGTTAAATTGGCTTAAAGAGACAAGAGTTTAAAAACGGTGCCTTCCACTGTTATAGACCTGTTGTCAGCTTGGGGTAGAGATAGAAAGTGTAAGTTATACTATATATGTATCTGAATGTAAACTTTTTCATATAGGAAGTAATGTAGAATTTACAATGTTGGAATCTGTGTGTTAGGCAGATCACCACGTTTCATACTACTCGCAAAACTATAGTCCTTATAAAATGATAAATGTTTCTGGAGCATGGACTCTCTTCTGAGAACTCACATGAGAAAGGTCCTGGAGAAAAATTTGTAATTTGAACTGGCATTTTTCAAGAATTCTGTGCTCACGGGAGAATCTGAGTCACTCATTTCTTTGAAGGACACTACATACATAATGAGTTGGAAAACCAAAGAGGCCCCACACAGAAATAGAACACCATTTGTCTTTACTTATGATCCTGCAGTGTGTTTGAATAAGTTCTTAGAGGATGTGAAACCATCTCAAATACAGTTATACCCCCTCCATCTCGAGGAAAGGGACAGGCGACAGCCCTCACAAAACCCTAACCTTGCAAAGAACTGCAAATCATTAATATGCATGCAGGCCACGCCCATTGCCCCACCCCCCGGAACTCCGCAGGGCTCTGGGCACTTTTTTGCTTCTCTCCTCGGACTCTCTGAGGATGGGGCAGCAAAGGGAACCTTTTCTGAGTCCCCTCTGACTCGGGAGACCCCTGCCACCACGAGAATCTGTCGGCCTCTCCGGGCTGCCATGACTGTGTGCTCACAGCGCAAANCTGGCCATCCCTGTTGGGCCGGGCCAACGCCACCTCATGGGGAGCTCCGGCACCAGTCCTCAGTGGAGCAGAGGCACTAGCATGCACGAGCCACAAAATTTTGCAAATGGTAGAATCAAAACTGCGATAAATTCACATCGCAAATGCGTGAGGTCGTAATGGAGAGGTCGTGATACAGAGAGGATTCACTGTACTTTAGAGTTTGTTTCCAGATAGAGGGTTGTTTCTGCCCAGTTTAGCACACTGTCTTTGACCATGGTCAACAAAATCACCTCACATCATACAAGCATCCCAGTATCTTCTCCCTCTGTTGAATGTATTTTTTAATCTCCTCCAGTCCGTCTTACAACATCTGGCTTCTTTGTCTGCCTTTATTAATTTTCCACTACTTCAAAATTCCTGTCTGCAGATAGGAAGCAAAAAACCCTGGCTTTCTGAACCCACTGTCACAAGTTATTTCCGTATCAACAACTAACTTTCACAAGGTATTCTTGGTCTGTGAGGAATGTGGCTAAGCCCTGGCCAGCAGCTTCAGAAACACATTTGAAAGAATTCTTTTTGTAAATTCACAGAATCACAGAATATTTTGAGTTGGAAGGGACTCACAAGGATCATCGAGTCCAACTCCCAAAAAAACGCCCACACAGGGATCGAACCCACAACCCTGGAGCCATGGACACCATGCTCTACCTGAGCCAATCTCAGGGTTATGTCATCATCATTTTTACTTTTTTATTATATAGCTTAATTCCCTGTCCCATCATCCCATTAACNTACAACTCCATGAAGTCAACAGAACACACTAAATACACAGAGATTCTGCAAAGTTATCAAAATCATAAATACTCTTATTTGGGAAAGTTCACCACAGAAATGCTTCCACACCCTTGAGGAATGCCATTTCCCTCACAAAGTTTTTGCAAGCTTTATCCATGTTGATATGAATTATCATCAATTCATAAATAATCAATAGTGAAAGACAATTTAAATAAACGATATGAAAACAACCTATGAGCCAAAAGCTTTTGTTTGAAATGTTCTCTCAGCAATTTCAAACCAAGGAGAAAATGCATAAAACCCCATTCTTGGCATTTAGATAGACCACAAACTGAGAAAGGGCAACATTTCCATATTATTTACTACAAATGGATCACCCTTTTCCTCATGAACCACTTAAAAGCCTTAGATAAATTGAACCATAGTGTTTTTTCAGCTTCTTCCTTATAGAACAATGGAACATTTGTATATGCTTTAAGTAAAGAAATCTAAAAAACAGATTCTGAAAGAAACACTGACAAATTAGGTTGTGACATCCAACTAGATATATAAGGCACTTCACACAGTTTCAGCATAGTACAGCTATAGAAAGAGCCAAATCAGGCACATGTGCCTGGCTGGGACACTGAAATGTGGATAATGATGAATCCTGACATATGGGGTGTCCATTCAGCTCCTCAAGCATGCATGTGGAAGAAATATAATTTATAATGTAATATATTAATGTTGAGTATTAAAAACATATTTCCAGCAGTTACAATAAATTGTAAATATAATGAACCTGTCACTTTTAAATAACATGAATGCTCCATGACACGTATTCTTACCACAGACAAAAATAATCTACAGTTGAAAAACAGTCTTAACTATCGCCCTAATTTCTCAGTACCTGGCCAAGTAATGATTGAAAGTAGTAGAACAGGACTGGAGAAAAATAGAAGTATGTAGGTAATGGTTACTGGAGGCATATTCAGAGGTGACACCATGAAAAAAACAACAGAGCAATATGTATGCCCCTTTTTGCCAATTAAGATTTACATAGGCACTCAGTAATACTAATGTAATTGTCAAAATGCATGACTACCTACATAGTCTTACAATCTCTACTTTACTACCTCTAGAGTGCTTTGATTTTGACAGTGGATAAATTTTAGTAAAAGGAGACTCTTAAAAAAATTCTGTGTTTTTAAAAAATTCCCCTAAAAATATGAAACTGTAGAAATGTAATATACTTATTTTTTCCTCTTAGGGGGGAAAAAAGACTGCCCAAATAGTGGGGGGGAAAGGCTTTTTTTCTTTTTGTTTTTTGGAACAGAAGGAAAACTAGTTGTGGCACAGCTCACTTTTATAAAGATTAATAAAAGAGTGGAGAATGAAGTATAAAACAGATTAAATGTTTTATTAGGAGCATAAGGCAGACAAAGGAATATGCTTTGAATGACCAAACCCATACAGTTCACCACCAGTTTTGGTGGTTGAGAGAATATTTGCAGAAGGAAAGACTGGGAATCGTATCACTGGAGTGATCAACTACACCTCATAGTCACAGAATCACAGAATTACAGAATATTACGAGTTGGAAGGGATCCACAAGGATCATCTAGTCCAACTCCCCAGCTAATGCCCATACAGGGATCGAACCCACACCCGAGAGTTGTGGACATAAACCTAATTCCCTCACAGGCTCACAGGCCACTCAGAGCGAGAAGGGACCCCCAGGAGCATCCGGTCCAACACCCCACCAAGTAGACCATGTCACTGAGCTTGTCATCGAGTCTTCTCTTAAACACCTCCAGGGACAGCAACTCCACCACGTCCCTGGGCAGACCATTCCAATGAGAGATCACTCTGTCTGTGAAAAAACTCTTCCTAACATTCAGTCTGAACCTCCCCTAGTGTANTCCCTCATCCATATCATCAATAAAGATGTTGAACAGTGCCGCCCTAACAGTGACTCCTGTGGGACTCCACTAGTGACTGCCTGCCAGCTGGATGTGGCACCATTCACCAACACTCTCTGAGTTCGTGCATCCAACCAGTTCCTAAACCAACATAAAATGTTTCCATCCAGTCTATGCCCTACGAATTTCTCCTGAAGCTTAGTATGGGAAACCATGTCAAAGGCTTTGCTAAGGTCCAAATACACAACATCCGTGGCCTTTTTATCATTAACCAGACCAGTCACCAGATCATAAAAGGAGATTACGTTGATCAAGCAAGACCCGCCTCTCTGAAATCCATGCTGACTAGTTCTAATCTCATAGTAGTTTTGCAGATGCTGCATAATACCACACAAGACTATCCACATTATTAAGTATGATTAAAAATAAATTAGAAGAGTTAGAGCTGAGTATCAGTTAAGATGCACTATTTACACCTAAAATTTTATAATTGTAGGTCTTGTCTCCAGGTCTTGTTGTCTAGGAAGAAGCTGCTACTGGTTCTTTAAAAAAAATGAAACCAATAAAAATAATTTACTAAATAATTCTTTGGGAAAGAAAAGACTTTCTGATTGTCAACATTATTTTTAGGTGCCAAGTTTTATATAATTTTATAACTACTTTATATAATTGAAATTTCTGGTGTGTTTTTTTTTTCTTTGCTAGCTATTTAATGATATAAAGTTTCAATTGAAAGAAAACAAGAAAATAAGAAATCACCATCTGTTCCTAACAAACAAAACAGCAAAACCGCCACACACAAACAGAAGAAACAAACAAAGCACCAAAAAACCAACCAGACAAAAATCACCCACTAGAGTACAGGAGGAAAAAAAAGAAAATATCTGACTTAGGTGGTTGCGTTTTGGTTTGGTTTTGGTTTCTGTTTGGGGAGGTTTTTTGGTTTGTTTTTTTAGGAGAGATGAAGAAGAATGAGGGTTGTTAGTCAGATGATTAAATTAAAAAAAATACAACCCTTGATCTACTTTTCCGATCTTGGAACATACTACTTCTTTCATTTCCATTTAAATTTGAATAATGAGACAAAATTAACTGTATAATAGGTTTACCATGAAGAAAACATTACTTTCTGAATATTCTGAACCAAAGAGTAAAATTTCTGCATGGGAACTTTTTTCCCTACTGGATTTCCTGCTGGTCATGAACAACTAAAGACTGAAATCTGACTGCAAAATGTGGACACAGGCTCATCCACACTGCTCTTGATGAACCTACAATGTGCTCTTTACCAGACAGGCTCACAACATAGTAGATGATCACATGTAGAAATCCAAGTCTATATGAAAAAACTTGGTGTCTAAGATGTAACAGGGTCATCCAAAAAAAAATGCTTCATGCTTTCCATTTAATTTTTTCACAGGAACATAGTCCTAGGATTATGTTATCATACACAACTGTAACTGCTATCCTGCTGTACCAATTACACTAGGTCAATGCCATTTTTCACATAAACAGTGTTGACAGAACTGTATATTACAGCCTCAAGGTTGCAGAAATGTGCAAACTCACAAAGGGAGCTTTTATTCTACTCACATTGCTGTTTGATTAATTTGATGCTTGGTTCTCTTTGTTCTCTATTGCTAATACTTGTGTTTGTCCTTAAAGTACAACCATGGTCATTAAGGAATATTGTTAAATGAGAAAGCAATTAGCTCAGGTAGGAAGGTTCACAGGGGTTCACATTATTCTGAGTTGGAAGGGACCCATAGCAGCATCTAGTCCAACTCCCATGCAAACGCCCAGCCAGGGATCAGGCCCACAAGCATGGAAACAAGAGCACCACGCTCCATCCATCCAAGCCTCCCACCATCTAGACCATAACGCTGAGCACCTCATCGAGTCTTCTCTTAAACACCTCCAGGGATGGTGACTCCACCACCTCCCTGGGCAGACCATTCCAATGAGAGATCACTCTCTCTGTGAAAAAACTCTTCCTAACATCCAGTCTAAACCTCCCTTGGTGTATTTTAAGGCCATGTCCTCTTGTTCTGGTGTTGTCAGCCTGAGAGAAGAGATTCACGCCCATCTGACTGCAACATCCCCTTCAGGTAGTTGTAAACAGCAGTGAGGTCACCTCTGAGTCTCCTCTTCTCCAGGCTGAACAACCCTAGTTCCTACAGTCGCTCCCCATAGGGCTTGTTCTCCAGTCCTTTCACCATCCTTATCGCCAAAAGACACCACTGTTGTAAACTGAAGTGTTTGAATGAAGGCATTTTATAGCTAGGAGCTATAATTTTCATAGCTTAAAACTAACTTTTTAAAAAAAATGTTCTAGGAAAAGGTAGTAAGACAATTCAATTCTTTTTACTGTTACCTTGTGTGTGCTGCAGCAAACCTAACAAACTAGTGTCTACTGACCTCGTTCAGCTCTATGATTGCTTTTGTGTTACCATGAGACTGAAAAATGTTAAAATATGGATTTGATTTTACTTTTTAATTTGGAAAATGTTGGTGCAATTTTCTCTTATTCCTTAGATCCTACAACAATTTCTGAAATAACTGCCAGTAAGTATGTTGAAAGTTGAATAAGATTCCATATCAAGGGCTTCACCTTATTTTGATTTTGATTGCAAGCAAACAACTGGTTTGTGACTTTGGTTTTGTATGTGGTTCTGTGGTCATTCAGTTTTATTGCACTATATACTTAGCAGGTGACTTTGAAATGGAGTATTGGTCCCAAAATCCAAAATATCATTATTCCAATATTTACGATCACCAACACCTAATAGAGCAGATTGGTCCAAAAACCTGAGCAAAGTATATATGTCATAACTCTCTGCCCATGGTATGGACTAACTCAGATAACAGGTCTGGATATCCACAGCATCTGCAGCATATCCAGGCCGCTAGCATATAAAAACACCTCAAAAAACCCCAGTAGTTGGGTATATCGACAGCTGTGTCATCCGTTTACTCTTCTCATACAAAACTACAAATAATCTCTGGAACAGAGAACAGAACTCTTACAGTTACTAAAACTAGTTCAGAAAATTCATTTTTCATCTATATAAAATATTACATTCCTTTTTTGATTCTCACTCAGTTCCTGCTTTCCTTGACTTATTTTGGTGGAGTTCCCATCTAAACACAGGTTCTGTTAGTATTTCTTTTCATCAGTTTTGAATTTACTTTCTAAAATCTTCATGAATGTGCCCTTGTTGCGTTAAACCCTCTGAAACCTTTCTTACTATTTTACGGAAGTTTCCCGTCTTGTCTAAGGAAACAATTGTAACCTTTCCATTTTAATTTCTTTTACTTGCACAAGTAATTTTTTCCACAAGATAACTGGCAGAGAGAATTATTCTAAATGATGCAGCATATTCCAGTACATTTGAGGCCTTTAACATTTTCCACATGATATTTCACCCTTATGCATTCTAGTGTATAGCTTACATTTTAAAACAGAGCTGCACACTAAACTGCCTGTGTTGGCATCTTGATGTCCCTAGACCAACAAACATAAGCTATTAATACATGTATTGAATGCAGCTACACCATGTTATATTTTTCTAGAGAGAAGAAAATAGTATTTGATCAGATTCATTAACTAATTCATTGACACCTAAATTTCTTGCATGTTTTAAATTAATTTTTACCACTCTCTATGGTACTACCATACTCTGCCTGTCATCAAGTTCAATTGGAAAAGCATACTACTCGCTAAAGCATACTACTCGCTTACTATAATGAATATAAATCCAGTAGGAAGTGTAAATGGAAAGAGAAGAAGAGTCAATTAATCCTGTTCTATGTGTAGGCCGCAAATGTATAGTTAAAAGAAGAAACCTGCTATGGAATAAAGTTGCTCCAGACAACAGAATAGCTGAATCACAGAGCAAAGCTGTGTTCCTTGTGCACTGAAAACACACAAACTAGGAGCACACAAGGGATGAAAGAATGGGTTTGTCACTAGGGAGTAATCAAAAAATTCTTTGGGAGCCATTACCACTATATTTGTTGACCCTCTTCCACAGGGCAATTAAACAAAGAATCAGGCTAATAAAGTATGTAAAGCACATTCAGATGAAATTGCATGTTCAAAGATTTAGGAAAAACAATGTGCAAGACCATGCTCTACTTTATCAGAGCTACTCAATTACAATTTGAACTAGTCTAGAACCATAATTACACAAGACAGCAGGTTTAGATTTACAAGCTATAATGCTGATACTTGGGTCTTTTGCTCCATTTTATTAATACGCCATAAATACTGAAATATCAATAAAGGTTCAATTTCCTAGAGCTCACCCAACCAAGCTTATGATGTCCTNTCTCTCTCCACTTCACTGTTTCTACTCCTGTTTCTGTCTACTCCTGTCCTGTTTCTACTCCTCCACCCCAACTGCTTGCCGGTTTATTTCTCCCTGCATTGTTCCTCATTAATGGAGACTAAGCAGCTGTATTTTCAAAGAACATAAATCTGAACAAATCATAAAGTTGAGCCTTACATTAATTTTTCCAGTACATTTTCCAGTACATTTGACCCAGGAGCAGCCTAAGCAGCAAAAGCCAAATACAGTTATACCCCATTGTTGGCAAGGAACGGGACAAGCCACGGGCCTTGCGAAAAGCTAAACTTGCAAAGAAGTGCAGGTCATTAATATGCATGCAGGCCACACCCATTGCTCCACCCCCCCGGCACTCCAGAGAGCTGTGGACAATTTTCCGCTCCTTCCTATGGTCTGTCTTGGCACAAGCAAGCAAAGGCAACTGTTTCTGAGCGGCTGCTGTGACCGTGTGTGCTCACAGCCCAAATTCCGCGCCGCTGCTCCCCCCCCACCAGTGCCCCGGCCCAGCCGAGCCCTGGTGTTCACACCGACCCCAGGGGCCGCGTGCCAGCCCACGCATGCTCGCCCTGCCTCCGCAGCAGGGAAGGGGTGTCCCTGAGCTCTGGTCGGCATTCTTGGAGCCTGGAAAAACCTTAATTTTGCAACATTGTGACACCCTGTGCCACTTATGGGGGGGGGAGAGGGGGGGCATCGGTATGGGAGTTTCTTTCCCTTTAACATCCACCAGTCCCAGTAGAGGCAGTGCTGCCCGGGCTTTGAGTAACAAGGAATGGCATGTCTTGTGGTGGTGCTGCGCCACATCTCAGTGCTGAGATCCATCTCAGCGGAGCACACAGGAGACAGACAGGAGCAGGTCAGGGACGGGGCACGGCGCCACAGGGCTCTAAACACCATTGCGAGCTGCAGAAATGCGCGCCCCCGCACTGCGTGCCTTCCCCGCCCCGACCCCGGTGTGGTGTCTACAGGGGCCGTCCGGCCTGGCATGGGGGCCGCCCGGCGCAGGCCTGACCACCGGGGTCCGGGAGGGAGGAGGGGGAAACGGCGCAGGCTTTGGGCTGTGGGAGCACGGTCGCTGCAGCCCGAAGAAGCCCACAGGGTGAGGGACATGGGGGGTTCGGGTCGGTATCGAAGTTTCTTTCTCTTTAACATCTACTGGTCCTGGGAGCGCTGCCCACACAGTCCCAGAGGGCAGGGGAGCAGAAGCCCCCTTCCAGCACACAGGGCTTGCCCCCCTCCCTTGCCTCACTTTTGTGGGGCAGTTTCCCAGGTCAGGGGAAACTGTGTCAGGGGCACGGTGCCACCATTGCAAGCCCCCTCCCCGCAGGGCGGGGTGAGTCCCGCCCCACAGGCACCACAGCACCGCCCCTCGGCAGAGCAGAGTCACTGTGCATGCGCCGGGCTGGGGACCTCGCATATGGCCGAATCAAAACTATGAGAAATTTGCTTTGCAAATGGGTGGGGTTGCAATGCAGAGGTCGCAATGTACTGGGAATTCACTGTATCAATTTATGTTTTCCCTAACACTTAGGAATACACACATGATTTTTCAGATCCATATCTTGATTATTTGTTGCAAAATGTTCTGTCATCTTGAAATTAAATGACAGTCAAGACTTACCTTGTTAAGAAACTCAGGATTTTTAACCTTAGACAATTTCTCTAAAATATGTTTCAATAGATATTTGCAATCAATAAGTTCATTATGCAGTCACTACTTTTCCTATTACAGTGCATAAGAACAGTAATTTCACATATCAAAAGTAACAGGAAGAAGTCATGAAGTTTTATTAGAACAGAAAAAAAATTCCATAACAGAGGTACTTTTTAATGCAATACGAAGACAACGCAAGTTATCAAGGAGAAACTAGGGCTTGAAAACTTCCAAGTGCCATGTATGTAAGTGCCAAGTACATAAGTGCTATGTAACCCTTTCTTTTCTCCCTGAGGTAAAATTCCCACTGACTTCAGGGCTAGATTTGCCCTGAATAAGAGGAAGAACCTCCTATAAGAAGGCTGCTGCAATACAGAGCTTTGTGAACAAATTCTCTGGGGACCTAGATGCTACCAAAGATACCAGTAGAGAGTTCATCCAATCAATTTGTTTCTGGTGTTTTAGGTCTAAATAGATATTATACTTTTTTAAAGAAGTAGCTGCCTTGTGACATTACTGAGCTACCTTTTTTTTTTTAACAAACTTTCCTGAGAATTCAGAACTATTCGTTACATTGCTTGGCTAGTGTGAACATAACCCTATATGTTACTGTAACAATAGAATACATAGATCCATAAAAAATACTATTTTAAGACATAACTTTATTTAAGACATAACTTTCAAAGATGACAAATTACTGAAATACTCTGAAATACTTAAAGCATGCTCTAAAAATCAAGAAAGGAAAAGAAACCCAAACAACACCTGAACATGCACACATTTCCCTCAAATTACCATCAAAGTCAGCAAGGATCTCCAGAAGTGAAGCAACATCTCAAATTATTTCTTAAAATCTCTGTCTGAGTGGTCTTTCTCTGTCAGAATACAAAGAAAAATCTCCAGTAAATCAGAATCAGTGTCAAACATCATCAGTTGAACACTTTCAGCGGGAGTGATGGCAGTACCTGACAGAAGGAGCAAAATCCTCTACTGATTTGTGATATTTGATATGCACTTCACATAGTTGGGAAAGTTGTCCTGAACAGTTTTTACACTTAAGACACATTCTTCCTTCTACGGTTTTAACTTGACCACGTTGTTAGGGTTCTTTCAGCTGGTCACATATTTTATACTTAACACAGTATGGACTGCTCCTTAGTTGTGCAATTTACCAAAATAGTGTACTACCCACTTGAGAACACCAGAGATCATACAACCTACTCATGTTTCTTAAACATAATGGATGTCAGTCCAGTGGAAGAGGCTCCTAGGATCTTGCCTGAATTTGATAATTCTCTATCACCACCACATTGTGTTTTTGCCAAACACATCATGCATCGATGCCAGCAAGACTACTAGAAAGAAGTGGTACTACTATCATCACTTCCTACACAGTGAGGCTCTTCTGTGAAGAGCCTGGCACCCTCCTGCCCTGCTGAAGAGGTTGAACTGGAGTCCTTGGGCATCTTGAGCCCATTCATAGGAGTACTCTCAGAATCATGACAAGATTAGAAAACACACAACACTTTCATCAAGTCTCCCTGGAGCAATTATAAACAACCCAGCCATACACAAGACAAGCAATCCCCAGTTCAATTACTGAACAATTACTGTAGCAATAACCAAAGAGAAGACCAAAGATTTGAGAACAATAATATTTAGATCCCAGGAGATAAAGAGAAAGAAAACATCAGATAAGTGCATTAGACTCATTCCTTCCACATCCATATTTATTCTTGGTTTTTCATAACTCATATCCTCTGATGTGGACTCATTCAAGCAAATTTTGTTCTGAATATGCCAATTATTAATGGAAAAGTACACACATTCTTAAAAATTCTTCCTGTGTGTCACACTTGCAGATAAAATATTCTTTGGAAATATTTTGAGAGTAAATATTTTGGTAAATATTTGTAAATATTCTTTGGAAAATATTTGAGAGGAAATACTTTGTAGAGTAAAACAACAGTTGCAGGGATAATGAAAACTTTTGAAGTTAAGCCACTGCAATGCCTTTATTTTGATAAAATTCTTGATTATTAGTTTTAATTCTAATCAGTGTGACTGGCAATTATGTATTTTGAAGAGCAAAGTGGCTCTATAATTGTTCATCAGGGACAACACATCTTAGGATATAACTAAGGTGCATTCCTTGTGGAGGCTGTTTGTCATAGACTAATGAAAACATTCAAGGAATAAAGGTGAGTCTAAGAGATTTTTTAAAAAAACCCCAAAACTGGAATGTTGCTTTTTCCACGCATTTAGGGTGGTATTCAATCAAACTGGAACATCAGCTAATCCAACATAACATGAATTAGCCAAAAGAATAAAATAAGTAACTTGAGCTAGTTCTGGATCTAGCAACTTGAGTAGTTTAGATCATTTGACACAGGGAATCCTAGAACAAGAAAATTACAAATAGACTACTTTTTTAACTAAAAGGATGTCAATTTAATGACCTTCTGTACTGCAGATTAAAAGGGTTTCTTAAGAATGCAAATGCATTCCTCCTGCTTCTTGAAATCATGCAATATCTTTTTTTTTTTAACAAACTTAACTGATTTAATCATATCACTGAAGACAATATTCTGGTAAGATACTATTATAAAACCTCACACAGCCACTGTTCTAATTTTCCAAAGCATTTTATGTTGCACATGGGTATACAGACACAAATTTTTATCTCCACAAATATTCCTAGATACCTTAAATACCTATAGGATTTGTTTGTAGTCATATAGAGCTGCCCAAAGAAACACCTTCCTTGACCTGCTGGCCACACTTCTTTTGGAGTCTTCAAGGTTGCCCTCGATCTGTTCTCTGCCCAATACTCCTACTGCCTCACAGGGCTGAACCATCCTAGAAAAAAAGAGGCCTGCTATTCCTCATGCTTCAGGTTTATTTTTCTAGTTAGCTATGGATTACACAAATCTGCAGTTTTAGCTAAGAAGAGCTTACTCAAGTCCCCATGTCACATGTGCCATCATTTCTTCTACAGGGAGAAAGAGAACTCATCTAAGGAATGAAATGGACATGTTTCTGAGCTACTACTCTTGGAATTGCTTTGGTCACAGTCCCTGCTATCTAGTCATAGATCTCCCTGCACCTCTTCACCCTCTTAATCAGGCTAAGTATCAAAAATAGCACCTTTTTATCTCTAGATGCATCTGAAGGCTAACACACTGAAGGCTAGATGTACACTAAACATTATGTGTTAATTATTAAAGCATTGTGAATCCAAGAGTTCCAGACTGTCTGCTTTTCATTTCGTAAGAGGGTTATATTTTATAAGGATTATTTCTCACTCTAAGCAGGTTGTTTTGTATAACTATGCCCTACAACAGCAGCAGAATGGATGTCTCTGTTTTTGTCCCAAATCACACTTGTATGTTCTGCAGAAGAATGACTGGGAAATGTTCTCTTAGTAGTACTTTTCATTTGACCTGCCACTGTTAATTGAAGGACACTATTTCATTATGTCTCTTCCTGGTGGACTACACAGTAATTTCACACAGTAGCAAGAAACAAGTCGACTAGAAGTTCTGAAATTGTGAATAGGAAAGATGAACAACTTGTAAATTAGTCTCTTCTCGTGGTAACAAACAACTGAAGTACTCATTACAAAGAAAAAAAACATCGCAAAACCAAACAGTTTTAGACCAGTTCTGTTTCTCTACAGACTGAGTAATGTCAACCTATTATGAAAGGTTTTCAACTATTCAAATAGTAAATGAGCTCCAGCTCCTTCCTAGAGTTCATTATTATATAAACTTGACTTTCATGGGGGTCCAAAGGGTACAAAAGGATTTTTGAGGAAGACATGCCATTCAGCATCTAGATAACAGATATGAGGTGCAGAGCTCTTCAGAAAAGCCAAATCAGATAGTCAGAATAAAAATCCTTTGTAGAGATTACATTATTAGATTATGCCATGGATTAGGCTCACCTTTTCTATTTTCTCATTAAAGCAGATATTGGAAAAGTGTTACTAACTCAAGCATTGGGGCTCATGTTCTGAAAATTAATACAGCCTGTTTTAAACACTGATCAGGTACAACTGGTAAACACTCAGGAATTAGCTTTGCAAAGATCTCACATATACAGTCAACCCATATTTTGCATATTAATGAGCTGCCAATCAACACAGATGGAGGGCTTTGTGGGTAGGGGGCAAGACCCGCGGTACCATGGTATAGGAGACCCAACCGCATGAATAACAGCATATTCACTGTGAGAATGATGGCTAGCAAACAGGATGAAGCCTCTTTCCAGGACAAATAATAAGAGAACTTTGTTCACCTGTATGTATATCTAGGAGTAAGACAAAGAAGACTGATAATATCCCAAAAATATCTGGAAAATGATACTGTTGTTATTTTAAGCATTCTATTTGAGACTGAAAATAACATATGGGGTTTTTTCAGTTTTAAAACTTCGATAGATTAAAATAAAGAACCAACAATACTTACATGCATGTGAAACTACACCCTCGGGTACTTGAAAGAAAACCAGCATGTGGCCTAAGCAAAAGGATGTTAAAGTATTTCAAGCAGTCACTTTTGAGTCTAGCCTAAAGCTTATATTATACAGGTTTTTAGTACTTTCTACAAGTTTTCTAGTCACCTTTGCTATGAGTTTTCCATATACAGGAATGTATATTTTCTTTCAACTAGTTTAATTCACTGATCAGTTTATCAAACCAGATCATGTTAACATGCAGTCATGATAAGTGAGTATAACTCAGAGCACCATCTTTGGCCACCAATTTGCTCAAATGAATGCATATACAGTCACACCTTGGAAGTAGTGGGTGCTCAGGACTCCTCCCCTGCCATGAATCACCCAATCCGTGAAGACAGGCATGTCATGAATATGCAAATAATCCATGCTTGTCTCCCCACCCCCCTAAGTCCTGGAGTGCTGGAGGGAATTCCCTGCACCTCCCCATGCCCTCTCACGGCATAAGGGAGCAAAAGGAATCTTTTTGCCCCCTCCCCGCCTACAGACCCCCTGGGGAGTCTATCAGGTTCCTGCTGCCTGCTGGACTCCCCAGTGTGATGCTGACACCCTCCCTCTGCCCAGAAGCATTCCCTGCCTCTCCACTTGCCTTGTGCTGGCACCTGCCGCCACCACACATGGGGGAGTCTTCCCTTCCCCCAGGCCCCATCCTCAAGGACAGAGGGTGTCTGTGTTTCCCTGAACCCCATGCCAGGGGACAGAAGGAGGCTGTGTTCCCCTGCATCTCGTTCCTGGGAACAGAGGGAGGTTGCATTCCCCCAAGCCCCATCCCATGGGTCAGAGGGAGGCTGTGTTCCCCTCAGCTGGCACCACGGGGCTGTGAGAGGGTGGTCAGCACAGAGGCAAGTCTCCCTGGTGGTATAAGGAGACACCGCTGCTGCTGGTCCGGCAGGGAGGGGAGTGACACAAGGTGGGGGGAGCGCAGGTGGCTCAGCGTAGTGGCTGTGAGACCACCTCACCCTGGGGGAGGAGGAGATGACAGTGGAGGTGCCGGAGCTGTCAAGCCACACATGCAGGGACGCTGAGCACTGCTGCATGTGGCAGGGAACGGAGTGGCATGGGGTGGAGGATCCAACCACCCCACCTATGGGCAGCACTAGAGCTGCCATGGGAGAGGCCACTCATTTCAGTTCCAATTTTCCCAGTTATAGTTCCCTTTTATCCAAGTCTGACTTCTTCACCTTCACTGGAATTTAATGTAACAAATGCAAAATCATCATTATCTACTGTCCTGGGTCAATTAAGATGAAATATGAATTAAATTTAGAAATACTTGAATAATATATATATATGGAAAAAAATAAGAACTTTACTGGGAGAAAAGAAAAAAATTTAATATAACAAATATCTATATATATATGTTTGAACAACAACAATAACAGTATAACAAAACCCCACAATGGAACAATGACAAATGTAGACAAGTGGGAAAACAAACAAGCATGAGGGGGTTGCCTAGTTCAAGGGAAAACCAGGGCACCTCCNGCTTTCCCCATGACATCTACCTTGGATATTGTTTGGCCAACCTTCCCAGGTTTAGTAGATTTATCTTTCCTTATTAATGTTCTTCTACTCCTTTGAGCAGGTGTAAATGCTTGAGAGTAGAGATAAAAAATACAAGGAAGAAAGATGGTCTAATAAAACATCAGATTTTTTCCAGCTAAATTCATAATCATAACTCATTCAAAACTATCCAAGAAGAATATTTTCATAGATAGGAGATCCTTGTTCTTGAGGATCAACAAACAATATCAAACAAAGAAATTTATCCTTTTTGTTTGAAGCATTTAATTCAAACTACGTCATGTGATTTCCATATGGTTGATGCATAGGAAACTGATGACATAATGTGCTGGCCCTAAAGGACTGGGTGACAGAGAGAGTTGAAGGGCAGGGTCAGTACCATAGAGGTGAGACCTTCTTTCTTAAGGGTGGATCACACAGCAACAGATGAGACTTCTGGAAGGCAGATGAAATTATCTGGGGACACATATACACAGACAATAAGATGACACATTAAAAACACTCAATCTCAAGGATAAGTCCAGTTCTGGTGTTGAAGGGTTAATATAATATTAAGAGTTTATAGCATGAGAACTTCAAAACAATGTCAGTACTGTGCTGACAAATGTTTTTTAGATGTATCTGAAGCAGCCAGCTCTATTCTAGCCAGGGTGGCAAAGCACATCAGTACAGTAGGCTGGAAAAAACCCCTAGCATATATTCAGTAGCTAAAGTCTGCTCTGCTGCAGACCTACTGCTTTGCAGTGTCCAGTGTAAACTGGACAATTTAGACATGTCATGAGCTATAATTGTTTCTCTGCTCACAGCAGGGGATACCAAACTTTAGCTGAAGATGTAGTTTAATTTTTTTCTTCTAGATTTTAAGTACTGTATGCACTTATATAGAATTGCAGGCGCTCAAATGAACACAAATACTATATACGTGTTTATACATATATAGATATTGGTATATAGATACTTTTATATATATACATACATACGGATTTAGAGTTTGAATTTGTGAATGATCTAGGGAGTTTCAGATCCAAATCTGGATGCAGAAAATAGAGGTATACACATACAGTCTGAAAGATACTAAATGTCATTTATTTTCCGCCTGGAATATGTTTTAAAAATTGGTACAGTGTATTAATTCAGTACTTCTGCCAATTAAAGCAGAAACCAGTGTTACAAAATAAGGGGAAGGGATCATTTCGGTAGATATTATCATCTATGGCACAAAGCAGTAAGAAATTTCTGCATTTCCAAAATTAAGACCACCAGCAGGAGAAACACATGGGATGAAAGTTAAGAATATACTCTTACAAAGGAACTCATCTGATACACAAATAAAATAGGTGAGACCTGTGAAGATCAGAACATAAGCATGTTGTCTGTTTACCAAGAACTACAAAAACACTTTAGAAGAAAATAATCTAATAAATACATGACCATGGGGATTCTCTGGCTTATGACATCTGGCTGTTGTTCTCAAAAAATGAGGTCCAGTCCTGTAAATCCATCACAATACTTGAATGTAACTGCTAGCAGGAGCAAAGGGATTCAGAACATGACCTGGCACTGAAAAATAGTCTTGTAAATCTTCAGAATGTTTTTATCATCTTTTCACGTCAGGATAATATACAGGACTGTAGTGTTATGGATGCCTTTAAAACCCTTTTTAGTGTCACTCAGAGGTCCTTCCTTCTGGCCATGAGGTCTTTTACAAGTTCTGCCTTGAAGACCTGTACAGAAAACAACCTTGAAATCACTCCATTGTTGGAGTAATTTGCAAAATAGTATCACAGCATCAAAAAACCTACTGGCTACCCCAATTTTACAACTCTGCAACATCCTCTTTCTCCTCAAGAGCCGCTCAATGTTTCGTGGCGTATACCATTACAAGATCAGGCAAGTCCCATGAAGCATTCATAAAACATTAATAAGATCCAGACCAATCCCAGGAAAAGGTTTTTTGGTTAATGCAACTTTGATTCAAAGCAATTGGAAAAAACACTGTGGTTTCTAGAGCTATTTAGTCTAACCAAATGTGGGCAGATCCTGCTGATAAAAGAATGATTTAACTGAAATGAATTTTTATAATCAAAAATAAAATAGGCTAGAGAACTCCAGACAAGTCTGAATGAAAGAAAACTTTAAAAACATCAATTATTTGTTGCAGCACAGTTAAATATTAATGCATTCTCTTTAAACTCTTTCCAGTCAATCACTTTAAAATGTCAAAAAATGGGGTGAGAAAGAAAATAAAGTGCAATGTCTGACTAACTTCCCCTCTCTGTTATATCCAAACACAGAAAAGGCCCAAATAATTTACACAAATGTAAAGGAGCAAAACCTGAACTTCAGAAATACACAGCAAAATCCAAGTTTAAGTCAAACTTGACCCCTTTTTTGTGCTTTCCTGTTGTATCAAATCTTAAGAACAGCTTCTGAATTCAGTTCCATCATACAAAGAGAAACAGACACCTTTCCACCATGCCCTCAGAAATCACAGGAGAAGTAAATGTAAGCAAAAATAAAAACCAACAGACTTCTGGCATGCATGTGAAGCCCGTCCTCACAGCTCAGCCTGCCATACTACACTGCATTCCTGGCTGCAGTGGCTTGTAGCTGAAAGTCCTGAGAGGTGGGAAACTCCCATTGTCCCCAGATGAAACCTATCCAACCTGACCAAAAAGGTGCCTCTGAGGGCATTGGCTGAGATGCCAACATTTTAGGCATTCTTCATGTATTCGGACTAGAGCTTTTTGCCCTTTCAAAGGTTCACAAGTTATTCTGAGTTGGAAGGGACCCACAGGATCATCTAGTTCAAATCCCAAGCGAACGTCCACCCAGGGATCAGGTCCACAAGCATGGAACCATGGGCACCGTGCTCCATCCATCCAAGCCACCCACCATCTAGACCATGTTGCTGAGCTCCTCATCGAGTCTTCTCTTAAACACCTCCAGGGATGGCGACTCCACCACCTCCCTGGGCAAACCATTCCAATGAGAGACCACTCTCTCTGTGAAAAAATCTCTTCCTAACAT
>WEKX01005089.1:0-52777 GCA_013390025.1 Pitta sordida
CTGTGATTCTGTGATTCTGTATTTAGGCATCATACAGTCAACTCCATACCTTAAATGCTTATACTTTTGTTTTAAGGATATCAGTGGGTGACAGATTCAGGTAAATGCCTTAAACATCTAAGGGGCTTTTAGGGACTTCTAACAGTTACACAATTTTCATCTGCTCCACAAAATCAAGGGCTTTATCATACAGAAAAAAGAACAGCGTGAGTGAGAATTAGAGCGCAAAAGGAACAGATAAGAGATGTGAAAAGACAGGAAGAAAAACTTTATGGGAAGAATGGATGGAAAAAGCGTATGAAAAATAGTCAAACGTTGTACTTCACTATATCATTGTTCTCTAGTATTTCTAAATTGTGCGAAGTTTTGACTTTTTTTAATCTGTTTCCTCTTAATCTAGTTTTTTAAATGTTTTCTCTTGCTTCCATCAGTAGTTGAACACAACCCACCAGTTCCAAACTCCTCCACACACACTATTCCCTCCTCCCACACCCAGGATGCTTGACCTTTCACTGATATCAACCATAAATTACGTGACCCAGGGCAGAAAAGAGAACGCTGAAAGAAAATGGATTGCTGTGCAGAATTGTGCAAGTTTGAATGTACCTTTTTAAAGTTCACCTAAAAATGCTGGAAATGCAGCTTTATTTGTGGAAAAGATTGCTTGCAACATATGAGAAAGGTACTGAAGAATTCTTTCCAGTTGGAGGAAGGATCATCCCATAGTCTTTGTATGCAATTTTTTCTTAGCCTCCAGCATCCGAGGAAGGTGCCCTTGTGATAAATAATTTAATTACATCAGACTAGCCATGTAGATAACCATTTTCAGGATTGAGGCTATTGAAGTTTTGAAAGAATAGCACAATTTTCCTTAGAGATGAGCAAAATAATATGTCATCTACTTGTCTATGATCATTTTGAATGAGATCCATTTAGCATTGTCCTCACAAGTCTCCATCAGCACCCACTCTGTCAACATTTCTAGCAGACTATATTCTGTTTAGGTGAACTCTGGGCCTTCAACATAGTTGTTGCTAAGCAGCACCTTGAAAGCTGGGGAAGTATTTTCTCTTATACGTTAGAAAACCTCAATAGTCAATAACAATGACTGCCCTAAGATGGTTTAGGAGGAAGATTTTAACAAATGGCTTCTCAAGCCAACACAGTCTCTTTCAGTGGGGTACCCATCACGGAACATACTACATAAACCTGGTTAAGGGGTTAACAACATCTGCCCACTTAACCTGCAAGGTTGTAGTAACAAACTATACCGCGCTCCTCCAATACTCTCTGATAGAGAAGCATACTGCCTCATCCTTGGAAGTGTTCAAGGCCAGGTTGGATGGGATCCTCAACAACCTGGTCAAGTAGGAAGGTGTCCTTTCCTAGCGCAGGGAGTTTTGAGCTAGATGATCTTAAGGTCCCATCCTAGCCAAACCATTCTGCAATTCTATGATGAGTCTGGACTACTGTGTAATTAACATGAAACTCAGCCTGGTCTCATTCTCTGCTCATTATGCTTTTTCCAGTTCCAGCTGTCCACATTTTTTCTCCTGGGAGCTGGATTGTATATGCTGGAGATCTACCAGTAACGACATCAAATGAATGAGGATTGCGCTGGAAATGAGGCCAGGTTCCTTTCCCAGAGTACTGACTATCTCTTATGAAATCCTACAGTGATTAGTCAGATCTTCTTGGCACAGAAAATGTTGTCATCTTGGGCATCCCTTAAAGGGAAGATGGTCACTTATCTTTTTTGGTATCTCTACTCATTGTAAAGTAATCTGACAAGGGCTGGGATTCATGTATAGATACAAGGAGAGGGCGAGGGATGAAAAGTGGCTTGTTTTCCTTTTTAAAAAAACTAGAGCTACAAAAACCTGCTCCCATGGAGATCGTTTATGGGATAGAAGAGTCAGAGATTTCATTACAGTTGGTGTGCAAATCCAGTCTAATATGGTTGAGTTAAACACAGCCTTTATGGGATGGCCTTCTGAAGGGAAAAAAAGCAAACACCTTACAGACCATTCCCACTGGTTAACACCGTCCATCCCTGATAATAAAAGATAGTAGAAAACAAGGTATTTCAAAGGTAAAGCCAATAGTTTGGGCAGAGTTGTTTGTTTTTCCTTTTAATCCTAATCTTTTCAAAGAAGCCCCTCCACACCCTTCCAGTCATAGCGGTTATATATAATGCTTACACTTCTCAAGAAAGAAAAAATAGGATGCAAAATAATATCTCTCGTATGCCTTCAATTACATTGACATTCACTACTGAAGCTCTCCTTGTTTGCCATGCTCCTGAGTGATTGTTGGAATTCTGTCGGTGGAGTCTGGTCTTAACTTTGATGTTTCTAAAGCTTGCAGAGAAATTATGCAATCAGGAAAAAAAATCTAATTAAAAAAAAAAAATTATGAGATCTAGAAAAAAAAAGGTTGCAGGAGTCAGAAGAGAGGGGGAGGGAGGTTGCTTTTAACTTCAGGAGAAGTCCTTTAATGTAAAAATAAATATACTTTGTTTCTAAATTCATTTTTTAAATGATAGTGAAGCAAAATTTGTGCAACTACATAGAAAAATAGAAAAATTCCAATTTAGAATTCCATCATGAAACGACACCATTCTAATTTCTCCAGGCCACGGTTTGTTAATATTCCACAAAGTCCCAGGATGCAACTATAAGACAGCATTCAAATCTATGAACATGAGGCAATCATGCTCAGCAGAGTATAACAATAATTATAATAGAGATTAAATAAAAATAATTAGAAAAAGTTCATCTAGTTTTGATGTATTAATTATTCTGACCCTGTTCTATTCAGAGTCTAATTATCTGGTTCAGTGAAAATGCCAAGATTTCTACGACTCATAAAAATTACATTCCAGTAATTATGTCAGCAAACTAAACAGTATTCATTTACCATGCCTTTTTATGCACACATTTGAATATGCTTTTTTAACTGTTTTTGCTCTTTGTTCCTATTCATGGGAAATAATACCTGTAGAGAAATTTGAAAGTCAGTAGCACTCTAAATGTAATGTGCAATTCTTGCTGATATTTTTCCTTTGTGAGGCTTCTGTAAGTCTCATATAACCTTTGTTTAAAAAACATGAATTAAAGTTCACTCTTCAGTTGTTTCAAAGAAGCATTTTGAAGTCTGTGCTGCTAAAAAAAAAAGAAAAAAAAAGTTTAAAGTGCCAACACAAAGCATAATTTCCTTTCAAATATGTTGACCATAATGGATACTACAAACTAACCAACTCCCATAATGAACATTGGGAGGGTGCTTTGAGAGGGACAGATTCTCATTCTTGTATGTTCTCTTTTTTGCCTTATGGGAATGTAAATAAAATGCGTGTCACCAGCTATGCAAAGCAAGATGATATAAATCACTGAACCTCAACAGAATGTGAAACATTTGCAGTCAGGTGAGGATCTGGCCCTTATTTTCATGAGACTGAAGACAAAAATATGGGTGCCTTTTTCACAGAAATTCACTTTGTCTCACCATAGGGCTGTTCAGATCTAGTTGGTATTATTCAGTGTTCAACCATCTAATGTTACTTCAAACTTCAGTTTTGTCCCAATGCTTTGTAAACTGTTGACCTCTATCCAGAGGAAATGATGGCATAAATCAGTGTCACCTACCCAAGAGACCAGTAAAATCACCCCTATGTTTAGACAAGGATGTGTAATTTACTATAGATAGTAGTATGGTTACTGTGTGAAGAGAAATAAAACAGGGACTAAAGCTTTCAACAATAAGGGAAAACCCTCATTATATGAAATTTATTTGTACCCAAGGGAACAATCCTATGATCAACAGACCTAACTGAATGAATACTACACAAGAAAAACTAAGTGTCCCAAATCAAAATGTTGCAAATACTCAATTCATTTAAAAAATGGTCCTTTTTTGAGATCAAGAACCTTAATCTTCTAATTGATATTGTTTCACCTGAACAGAATACTATTATAAATATATACATTTAAGTTTTAGGTTTCTTTGTTTTAGTGGGGAGTTTGGGGGATTTTTTTTTTTTTTNGTTTTTTTTGGGGGGGTTTGGGGGTTTTTTTTTTTTTTTCAGGAAAAAAGATGACACCAAGCTGATGCCCCTAAACTAATTTTTACATCTTTGTGACGTGGGAACTCATATCTCTTTCTTCATTATTTGCTGTGATGGAACAAAACTATATTTAAACTATAAAAGTGTATTTCAATTTCAACTGGCTGCTTTAAGGGAGGGAAATAAAATATACTATTATTTCCCACTCCAGTGTACCTGCTTCTCCCCAAACAGGTGTTTCATAGGAATTTTCAGAGTTTGGGAGATTTTTTCAGATTTTCATCATAGTGTAAATCACATTTCAAGTACACCGTTTTCTGGTTTACAGTATAACAATTTCCAGCTGGTACAAGTCAGTACCAAATCTGCTTTCTCATACTGTGATGTTTTCTGTTCAGTAACCAACCATACTGGTTTTATGTTGTTTTTATTTTTCTCCTCTCTTTCAGCATTATTGTAGGTTGAAAGAATTTGTAACATTGGCCAAACCAAAGGAGCCAAGAAAGAATATAAAGTATTACAAGGAAAATATCTTAAATACACAGCTTCCATTTCTGCAATTGTCACTTGTTTAATATATTCAACTATTTTGAAGTGTCCCAATACAAGGCTTGTCGTGTTCATAAATGATATATTGCTTTGGCATAACTACCTGGGCTCCCACGTCTGCTGCTCGGGGAGGAAGAAGCTCCATTACATTGCTTAATTTAATTAATTAATTTTCTGAATTTCAAAGTCTTGTTATAGTTATACAATGAGCTTCCAGGTAAGAGCAATATATAACTGTGTTGGGAATATTTAACACAAAAGACTGTGTCTTCTAAATTAAAGTATAACAGCTGATTTTGTAAATAAAGATGTCAAGTGTTTCAACAGATGAAATAACCTTTTCTTGCCCTCAGAACAACAGATGGATTTACATTCAGCTTCAATCTCCAGTATTACAAGCACCATTTTCTGTAGATTTATTCGTGCTTTTCTGTATTCCCCAGAGGTTGTGATATTATTCAGTATAGAANAAATAGAAATGTCTCTTCCAAAAAATGACCAAAAGAGCAAAACAAGGTTTCTTTCTCTCTCCCTCCCACCTTCTCCTCTGTCATCTAGTGGAAACACTCAGATCATCTAGCAGTACCTATGTCAGACCACAGCATTTTGATTTAGTGTTGAGATGTCAACTTAAATTATTTCTGTGGATAGTTCCCTTATGAGAGGAAAATTATCTCCATCAAGAAAATGTATCAGATGGGTGGGCTGCAGCTATCAATTACCCTCTGAGTACAAGCTTTGGCTAAATCTTGTTTGCTACTTACTCCCTCGTGGGCCAGAGGTTAACCTGTTAAGTTGAGAACTGATCCCAAAGTAGACATTAATGTCTTAATGCATTTAGTGGCTGTGGATCTTTTTTGGCGGCGGGCCCCTGGGATTGCATTGTTCCTCATACTTGACTAGGTCACCAATTGCAGAGGGCACCTGGAATGCTTGAAAAAATATGGCTCGGTTTACCCTCTTCCCCTAGTTATTATTTCAAAGGTGGATGTCTTTCTACTGTTCAAGAGGTTCATGTGTCACAAAATATTATTCAAGGAACCAATAAAATAATACAACCGAGCTTTGAAGCAGCATGTCCTGCCTTCCATCTTCTTGCTATGGGAAAGTTGTTGTAGCTTTGCAGAACTGTAATTTTTACAAAAGGAAATTATTTGTGTTTCATCTCTCTGCATCACACTTCAGTACTGGAAATGAGGAAAAATGTCAAGACTGTTCATCACAGATCAGACACAGAGCTCTGGCTTTGGTTTTACCAGCAAAGACTAAATTAGTAATTTTTTCCCCCTAGTATTTGCATTTAGGGATTCTTCTTGGTAAAGCAAAATTCAAGGATTGAATCGTAGCACCGAATAGATGAGAACTCATGGGTTCTTAGCCTTTTTTTTAGACACCTTGTGGACTTCAGCTACTAGTATTAGTCTCATAATTACGAGTTCTCACAGTTTATATTTTCACTATAAAATCTTCTGTATAGCAACTTTGGAAATGTTGTGCAGTGTCAGACCTTTATGCACTCCCAATCACCACTTTAGGCAGAAAGACCCACGAATGTTCTGTGAGTACAGTGCTTTGTACTTGCTAGCATGGCTTTGCCTCATAGAATCATAGAATTATGGAATATTCTGAATCGAAAGGGACCCATAAGGGTCATCAAGTCCAACTCTTCGAGGTGCTGTGTAGAAAATTGAATGGTTGCCTTTCACAGTCAATAGCACTTCTGTAAACTTGATTTTGGTATTTCCAGCTGAAATTGAACATTTACTGGTCTTATAATGACAAAGAAGGGAGAGACAGTTTTGCAAACCCTGTGCCAGATTTTCTAGGCCCATTGGATACATAAAATTAAAAAAAAACCCTCAAACAAGGATTTAACCACAAATTTCACAACTAGAACTACATCTAAAGGTATTTTATATCAATTACAGTGGCTGCTGATGAAAGAAAATTACAGTAAAAATAATCAGACTTGAAGGAAAACAGCAGTTGTAGGAAATACGTAACTGGGAGACAGTGTTTGTAAAAGCCCTGTAATAAAGGGCTGCTCTTCTAAGGAACCATGTTATCTCCCTGCAAAGTCCCAAGCTTCTGAGTCCTTTTAAAGGACTCAGCTGCTCATGGGTGATATCAACCTTCAGCTGGATCAGCCCCAAAATGAGCCACCCAAGGATCAGACCACACTGTTTGCAGCCAGGACTGTGCATGCATAGGCAATTACTCCAGGAGAAAGTGATGAGAGAAAATGTAATGTAAACTCTGCACTCAGCCAATAAATCTTACAGTAGCCTAATTTTTCTAGGACTGATGCCTCGAGCAATACCTGTGTGGGCCGGAAAGGAAGGAAGAAAAAAAGTCTTGAAGTTTCTAAAATTCCCTTATCCTGTTTATCAAAATACTGTTGCTTCTCTTAAATTGTGACCTTTCCCTTGGGGATTTTGTACTCCAGATGAGGCTTCAAAGCTTTTGGGTTACTGCAGTAGACATCCTTGTCCACGAGTAAACCAGAAACACGTATTGTGTCCAACTGCAACTAATTTCATGCTGTCAGAGTGGAGTGTAACCTCTGAGTCAGCAGTCACTGCCTGTTTTCAAGCAACTCTGACCAATGTCAGCTGACTGAAGATGGGAAATAAAATCTTTATTTGTTAATATTCTCTACTTTTCAGTCAAGTATTGCATATTCAACATTTCAAACACATAACCGGCTCAGCAGCAGTCTGCTTGTCAACATTATGGATGCAGTAAAGAAAAGGCAGTTGGAGTCTTCAACCTGGGATTCCATTTTCCTGCACCAGGGAGGAACATATGGGACGACTTTACCTGCCTCAGTCAAGGAGGACCTCATCCATTTTCAGTAGTTACGTCAGAGAGAGTAAAAATTGACAAAGTGAAGAAATACTAACAATTCTTAGGGGTTGAGGTTGTTTCTGTTTTGCAAAGAAATTGAATAGTGATTTGCTTTGTCCATATATCCCCACAGCATTTTTTTCCCCTCAGACCCACTTTTTCAGGTTAATTTTTTGTTTGGTTGGGTTTTTTTTAGCAAAACACGAGGTCTTGACATATTGACTTAGCAGGTATCTGGTTTCAGATTCAAAAATTATAGTCATTTTGAGAAACTTTATAGAAAGTCTTTGCTAAATGGATATTAAAACATCATTTTGGTTTTGATCGGGGGGGGGGTGGGTTCAGTTTCTTAGGAGGACTTCTCCTACTTAAACAAAGCTTCAATGGGGGAAAAAATATCAAACCGGAACCAAGTCTCCCCAAATTTATATTCAGTTGAAATTTCCCCTAAGAAGACAATAAATCTCTTGCACCTTCTAGGACAATATAAAGGATATGTTTGTTTGAGGTTTTTTAAATAGACAATGTATTTTACAATCATTTCATATTTTCTCGATAATTATTCTTACTGAAATATAAAGTTGAATTAGCAGAACTTCTGTGTGCTAAGCCAATTTTTTTCTTATTGTTACAACTCTCACTTACTAAAGCTCAAAATCACATATGGGGACAGTTAAATAACAAGTCAAGTAACTTATTATGCTGTGATAACAAGTCATGACTCTGAGCCCAAACTTGCATAAATTACCTACATTTAATTCATATGTTTAATTAATGCAACTGTGCCTACATGGATAGTTATCGTGGTTTTAAAACTGCTGTCCTGAGAATACTTAACCCTGTTTTCCTATTAGTTTAAGTCAGAAAAGCAGAGATTTTAATTATATTACTTTTATTTAAGCAGAGTTGAATACTTGAATAAGACAAATACAAAGTTTTGATCAGCTATAGTTTTCATGCATAAAAATGAAAACTATTTTCAATATTTGTTGAGGTTGTTGTGACTTTATTGTAAATTACTCAATTTTTACTCAACTATCAGGAAGTCCCTCAGCTATTCTGTGATTAAGGTATCCTTATTTACCCTAGGGTTTTTTCATATATCAAGTATAAGGTAAATTAATTTGCCATAGATACACATTCTTGGAGCACAGAAAACTTGAACTGCATTTTTTATCACTATGTTACCAGCACAAAAATTAACTTATAAAAATAAAAGTAGAACAAACTAATTCTTCCAGTGAAAGAGCTAGCCTCACTTGTCCTGTCCTCATTGTTAGCTCTTGGCCCTCCTGAGCCTCAGTCTTTTCCATCACACCATAGTGGTTTTACATGATTAACAATAATATTTTATCTATTTGGACTCAAATAAGTTGGTTGAGGGGTTGTTTCATCACTTGAGGTGATATTTGGACTGTTTATTTTTCTGCACAATTTGTTGCTTGTTCCAGTTTTACTCACGGTCCTGTATCAGTGTAAATTACATGAAGACAAGAAAAAGCAACAAGGAGGAATGTGGCAGGGGAAGCTTCTCTCAAGCCTCAACGCCTCCAGCAGGACGGTAGGTTTAACCATCCCCAGGAGTTTTATGCACCAGCAGGAAGGAGAGAGACAAGGCAGAGACTGAGCTCCAACTTTGAAAATGTCATGGTGGATTTAGGTATGTAAATCCCTTTAATAACCCATCCCTAAGTGATTTGACTGAGGTCATAATGACATTTTACAACAAATCAGGGAATGAAGCCCAGATGTGCTCTGGCCTATACAGGCATTCTAAGTCCTGTTCTAGGTTTTCATTTTTTCCCTGTACTGCACAGACACATGCCAGTTATACCACTGTAACTCTTCCCTAACATCTTTAAGATAGTCACAACTTGCAGTGTCCATCTTGGTGGTTGAGAGTATCAAGGACCATCATAAAATTACCGTGAGGGACAGGATTTGCAGCAACAACAACAACAACAACAGTGAGCATGCAGAGTTTTTTTCTCTATTTCACTCCCAAGGCGAGGAATTTTTACAATACCCTCTGGAGTTCCCCTGGCCTCAGCATCAAACATAGAGTGCAGCAGCCAAGAACAGGCCCACACCCTGCACAACTTGCCAGCAATAATTAATTAACTAAAGAGCAAACAGCAGCAAATATTCCCTGCATAGAATCACACGGTTTCATCTGGTTGCATTCCAGTGATTGGAGTGTCACTCCATCTCTTTGTTTTGCTTTTTATTTTCCTCAATGTGTGGGTGGGGTTTTTTTGTTGTTCTTGTTGTTGTTTTCCTTTACAAAAACTTGGAATCTTATTTAATAATCTAAATCTCAACATTGGGCTCCACAAATGAAAATAGAAACCTAGAAATTTAATCTTATACCTTGCTAAACTTGAAACTTCAGTGTCTCATCAACAGCTTTTAAATTGATTATTGCTCCTGCATGGACAAGGCAAATACTTCATGACAGCAAAAGTCTCTTCCTAACATAAATGCTTCTGGAATAGCTCTGTCAAGTGGCTCATAAGGGACTTCTTGAGCACTTTATTGTCACCTTTAGACTGAATATTAGGAAGAGTTTTTTCACAGAGCGAGTGATCTCTCATTGGAATGGTCTGCCCAGAGAGGTGGTGGAGTCGCCATCCCTGGATGTGTTTAAGAGAAGACTCGATGAGGAGCTCAGTGACATGGTCTAGTTGGTGGGGAGTTGGACTAGATGATCCTGAGGGTCCCTTCCAACTCGGAATAAACTGTGAACCTTGTCTGGGGCTGCTACTACCTAATAATAATATTCTCCAGGAACCACAATTCCTTAGAAGTGCCTCTGAGAAGTACCTCCTCACCAAGACTTTGGAGTTTGGCTTGTATGCCATTCTTAATCCAGAAAGGCAAATACAAAATAAATTCTATGTTTTTCTACTTGATCACTGGAGTCCATCTGGGAGGTTGTTGCCGAGGAGGTGAGCACAAAGCACAAATGCCAAATTAGGAGTAAGTACTCCCTTTTTTGATGAGTCCCCAGCAAGAGTGTATCCCACTTTCAAAGACTTACATTCATTTCTGTCCCCACACATTAGAATCATAGAACCATAGAAGGGTTTGAATTGGAAGGGACCTTTAAAGGTCTCTTACTGCAAATCCACTGCAACAAGCAGGGACATCTTTAACTAGATCAGGTTGCTTAGACCCCCGTCCAACCTGACCTTTAAAGTTTCCGAGGATGGAGCATCTACCATCTGGGCAACATGTTAAAGTGTTTTACCACCTTCATTGTAAAAAGCTTCTTCCACACATCTAATCTACATTGACCCTCTTTCAATTTAAAATCATCCCCCCTTTGTTCTGTCACAAGAGAACATGTTAAAAAATTTGTCCTTATCTTTCTCATAGGTACCCTAATCTCTCATCCAAGAGGTAGACCTCCTAAATAGGTAGCAGCTTTGCTCCTTTGAGGATGATTCACATCTCCTGCAGGACACAAAGTACAGCTCACATCACTGTTCAGGAGCTGTGGTGTGATTAATTGATTGTGATTGATTTCAAGCTAAGTGCAGGATAAATTGCCTAAGGATTTCTAAGGGCATGGATAATCTCAGACCTCTTTGCTGAAGCCATTCCAGTTTTCAGGAAAGAATTCAATACTTCTTAAGTCCAAAATAAAAGTGCGTCAAAGCACGGGAGGGAAACTGCAGTTACTGTGCGGATCTCAGCTGTTCTGGAGTTTTTCCTCTCCTTGTCTCTCCCAGGTACATGTTGCTGTGTGGATCTTGGCTATAAAGAGATCTTGATGTGACACTGGGCTGTTTGATAACCTAGTTAAAGCTTGAGGGGAGGAGGAGTTTGGGTTCTAGCCTGGAGGCCACTAAATATTTCAATACTTGCTATTAAGTATTCAATGCAGTGGGAACTTGAGTCTTTTCAGTCATTAAACTATAGATCTGTGTTTAAAGGTTTTTCCTTTAACTGAACTATAATTTGTGTAGTGGGAAATAGACTTGACCAGAAAGATTATGGGAACCTCTCCCTGTGCTTTACAACCGAGGACAAGGACACTAAGCAGGGTGCTGAATATGGGTTAGAACATTTTCTAAGAGAAAAGAGATTCAGCTAAGATTCCCACTTTTTAAATAAATAGACTATATTTTGAAGTTTTTTGAAAGAAAGAATTGATGCATTTGTTTCAACTGGCTTTGAAGAGAAAAGGCCTGAATGTCTAATTCAGAAATGTTCTGGGATATAAACCTTCAGAGCTGGAAGGCTTGAAAGCCTCAGGAATGTGTAGGAAATAAACAAACTTTCATCTCAGCCATTTCTTTCTGGCAGAATTAGGCAGGTTTTTGCTGAATATTATGGCTTTTGTTGCCTCTATTGACAGGCAATTAGAACTCCAACTCACAGGTAGCTGCATGAAAATTGACCACCACAGTGCTCAACATGCCCAAGCTCCCTTAATGGATTGCCCTGAATGAATTGAAAGGAATATAATGAAGGACAGACTAATGTGCTTTGGCTTTGATGCTCTGCAGACCACTGGATGTAGCTATCATGAAAACAGCAAACACAAACTGTGGTCACTTCCTTGTCAATTCACACCACATTTTGGGCAGGTGGACCCTTGTGATCTTCTCCAGCTTTATTTATGATCCTCTACAGAATCCAGCCGATGTATATATACAACAGCTTCTTTTCTAAAACTGCCTCCATTTTTGGTAGTCTTTTTGCATATCTAAGACTTTCAGGGATTGTATTATTCCTTCAGTGGGTCTACGGGCTTTACTAACACTCCTTGAGATGGTCTCCATTGCCTGGACCTGCCCTTTGTATAATTGCTGCCATCTAATCATAGCAATTCTAAAACCATCAACACTTCTAAAAAACTCAGATTTGCTACATAATTCAGCTCCCAAATTTGACCTTTGCTTTACTGGATAACTCCATCTGTTCATGAACACAAACCAGCTATTCATTGGTCTTAAAGCACTTGGGCCAACTCACATTTAAATGTACGTTATAATGTATAGCTTGTCTCGTCTTGACCAAATTTCTAAATGCAGAAGAGGTAAGATAGTCAACATGATTTTTGGGATGTGATGATAAATTGAAGAAAACCTTAGTCACGTAATGAAAGTGGCCAGAATTTACTCAATGAGAAGTTTCTTGGGAAACGTTCCCTCATTGTAAGTGCAAAATTTTAAAGCTCAGGTCTTGTAGTCGCACTTTAATAAACTCTTTCCTACCTGTGCAATATAAATAATTGTTATGGAGAAGAGGGTGAAATATTCTTTCGTTCTCAATTAAAATTAGGCAGGGGAGCTCTTCTTGCTCTGTTTTCATCCCAGCTCTGGGTTCACAATGATTCAATGATTCCTCTTTTTGTTCCGGAGATAAATTGCAAATGATGGCACATAGGGAAGATTTCCCAGACCTGACTTATCAGGGGATGTGTGTGTAAGGAATTTCAGGCTAACTTAAGGACCCATCATCCCAGTTCAGGAAACAAAGAAAGGAAAGGAAAACATTTAGACCTGTCTTCAGTGCCATTCATTGTTTATGGGGGAAGGTTTGGCAGCCAAATGGCAAACTTGTTTCAATTAAAAGGTGAATGATAACAGGAGGAGAAAAAAGAAAAGGGGGAAAAAAAAAACCTAGGGAGGATAGAGTTTTCTGGAAAGGAAAGCAGCAGGCTATAGTCTTTCCCTTTGCTTTTGCTGGGCTCTTTATTTACTTATTTATCATCAATTAATTAGCAGCACTGCAGAAACACTAGCTCCCAAACAGCTTGCCACTTGTGCTCAGAGTAAATACCCAGTACACACAATGTAATTAAAAATGTAAATAATACTATCGTCAAATGCCTGCTTAAGTGTCAGTAGAAAGGACACTGCAGGGCTTGGGAGAAGGAATAACAACAGTGATCTGAAGGCTACAGATCTGCTCATTGTGTGTGTTGACCACAGGGTAACACACGGGTCTAATCTATTTACTCATCGTGGTAGTACCTCATTGTTGATCACCATCAATATGCACGCAGAGCACCAGCCAAAAAAAGAGCAGCCACTGTTGTCATGGTGATGTTGTGAAAAGAGGCGGCAAAAAAGCTCATCCAGTTACAAGAAGGGTGGCTGGGGGCTTGGGAAATGTGGGTTTGAGTCCCTCCCTTGTCACAGGGCTTTGAATAGGATGCCATCAGTTCACTCATTGGCTCTAGTGCCATTCATTTAGCTGAAGCAGTCATTTAAATGCTTCGGAGAGCCCTGCCTCAGTTCCCCATTTTTTCTACTCCACTACTTAGTGAGATCTTTACTACTTTGGTGTTTATGAGCATTTATGTTTTCCTGGGGTTCACCTAAATGTAAGATCTCCTACTCCTGAGAATTCTTGCATTTTAACTAACAAAATTATTTTCTTCTAATGAGAGGTGTAATATCCACTATTTTCTCCCAGAGACTTTGGGTAATTTACCAGAAAGTGAGTATTCTTGAAAGAATCAAGCCTTTGTTTTAAAAATATTTTAAGGAACATACTTCAAAAGATACATATAAATAGAACCTGATTAAAGATTCCCTACTCTCTGTTAAAAAAACCACTAAACCAACCCAAAAAACAGATTGAAAAAGGGGGAAATTAGTCTCAAATTACAGATACAGTTATACTCCATCCTTCGCAAAGAACAAGACAGCCCACGGGCCTCACAAAACATCAAATTCACAAATACGTGCAGGTCATTAATATGCACGCAGGCCACGCCCATTGCTCCAATCCAGCCAATCAGGAGCGCTGGGGAGCCTCTTCGACTCCTCCCCACACGACTCCTCCTCGCAGCACACGAGAGGAAAGAGAAGCATTTCTGCCCCCTGTCTGCCTCGGGTGACCCCCCCCCGAGAATCCCTAGACTCCTCTCCAGCCACGCTGTCGCTTCCTCCTCTGCCGTCGGCAGCAAAAACCCCACGTCGCTGCTCTCCCGCAGCTTGCAGGCGCTTCGCACACACAGGCGGGTGAGCGACACTCAGGGACCTAGATTAATTAAGCGTAGGCAGGTGGAGGACTCATCCCCACCTGGCGCCTCACACTGCACAGTGCCCTGCTCTGACTTCTGCAGTGGTCGACCTTGTCCCACAGCCCCCGGCGAGCCACAGAAACCTCGCGCCTTTCCCGCAGGGCCAGCCCAGTCCCGCTCCAAAGGGAGAGCCGGCACTGCCCCTCGGCAAAGCCGAGTCAGTGCGCATGCCCCAGCCAGGGGACCTCGCAAATGCCTGAAACCGCACTGCAGGAAATTTATATAGCAAATTGCCAGGGTCGCAATGGCGAGGTCACGATGCACTGGGGACGTACTGTATTATGAGTGAGAATTTGCTGAAATCTCATTGTAACTAAGCTAATCAGAGAATCATAGAATAATAGAATTGTAGAAACATAGAATGGTCCAGGTAGGAAGGGACCTTAAAGATCATCCTATTCCAACTCCCCTCCCATGGACATGGACACTTTTCACTGGCTCAGGTAGTTTAGAGCCCCATCCAAGCTGGCCTTGTACAGTTTCCATGTTATTGGACCTTTGATTTTGATAAGGTATAACAGGAAGGCTGAAAGTATAAGCACAATGTTTGACCTTGTCAAATATAGATTAAAAACATGTGATTCCAGCATCACCGCTCATCCCTTGCCAAAGGAGAGGAGTACCATGAGGTGTTTTGGCTTCTGTCCTACACTCGCTCTGCTGTAGAGATGGGACTTGCCAAATGCTTCTCCCCAGCTTCTTGGATGGTGAGGCATACAAAACTCTCAGCACTTTACCTGGAGATAGATTTTGGACAGATGTATAAGACCTGTAACAAAAGAGCATAGTGGTTCTCCTGGAGCCTGTACTGTTGACGAGCTCCAAAATATTTTGATCCACTGCTCATCCTCTTGAAACAGTCTGAAGAAGTGTGATTGTCTGTCTGTGCAAGGAATCAAGAACTCTTTCAAGGAACTGGACACTTACAACTGGCTTCAGAGGGGTCACCACTGCACCAAGGTGTAACAGTCCTCCCACATCAAGGTGTGTGACCACAAAAGTCAAATGTTATTGGGGATTATCCACAGGGTGCAAAAATACTGAGGAGCTGTTCTATTGTTGGATTTCGATGGCTCTATGGAGCTCTTAGCTGGCCCCAGAGCTAACACTGTGCTGGTACTAGCCGAGGTGAGCTGGACTATGCTGAGCACTGCTCTGAGATATCTCCAGTGATTCGGACATTGCCCTCCTGCCACCCACTCTGGACATCAACTCAAAAGCCTCTTCCTAATCGAGTGGCATTTCATTCCCCCTCCCGCCCAGAGAAGTTGTGGATGCCCCATCCCTGGAAATGTTCAAGGTCAGATTGAATGGGACTCTGAGCTACTTGGTCTAGTGGAACAAGCATCCCTGGCAATGGAAGTGTCCCTTCCAACCCAAACCATTCTATCAATTCTATGAGTGCCAAAGGGAAAAATCTTGCCTTGTTCTTTTCCTGACCTTAGTTTGAATATTTTCTGCCTAAAGAGCTATGAAGCCTTTTTGCTACAGATCTGTCACAGAGCTGATCGTTACAGTGGGAACACCCAATAAAATGGACAGCGTGCATTTCCCCAGCAGCAACTATATATTCAGCTCTTTGGAAAAAATTGATAGTTAGCTCAGAGCAGAGCATTATTATCTGTTTGTTAATTAAGTTTCTGAACATGATGCCCCTATAATCATGCACATACACAAAAATTTAAAATGAGTACTGCATTTTATGTGCAGTAAGTTATTTCTGTGAAGTGACACCAGTTGACAGGAACAGTAGCAACAAAAGTTTATTTTAATTCTTATTTTTTTAGATCCCATCACAAATTGAAAGTGCTTCTCTATATTTAAGATAAACCACATTATTATTTTGAAATAGAAAAAAAATCCCCGTTAAAGTTTTTGAAGTGTCCCTTTGTGTTATGGAATGAAACCCTGAAAAAAATATCCTTTTATGTTACAGAAATGCTCATTCCGTCCAGCACTCAGCTCAAAAAGGTGAGCAGTGGCCATTGCTGTTAATTCCTTGCATCATGAGAAACTCTTTAAGCATGTGTGTATGTGGATATACACATATGTACATGTGTTTATATATAAATATATATATATAAAATATTTAGTCCACTGCATTCAGTCTCTGAATTGGAATACAAATTGCAAATACTATGTTACACAATAATATTACTGCTAATAACATTTATAATATTGATGATGCTGCTGATAATAATAACAACAACTAAACTAGGATACAGAGGAGAAATAGAAAAAGAACTTTGAAGGGAAGTCTGCAAGATTAAGAAAATCACTTTTTCTTCATTCATGAATACAATCTTAATTTAATATTCTGATCAGGAATGAAGGAGTTGTGGTAAAAGCTTTCCTTGGTTTATGCAGGGCCTTTGCATCATTAACATTATTCCTTTAGTAATATTTTCTGAAATGAGGGCACTGGATATGTGTTCTGCTAACTCATATCTACTGCACAGAAGTGTCCCCACTGCTTTAGCAGGTTTGTGCTATCTGCCTTAGAAGACAAAATGTGTGTTTAAAAAGCTGAGATTTTTTTAAGCATATCATTATATTAATCAAAAAAATATCACTTGTTATTAATTTTAGATACTGGTCAAAACAACCAGCACATACTGTATTACTGTACTATTATAGTAATTATTATTATTCTACTTATCAATAGGAAAAATCAAGTTATGATCTCTACTCAGGGCTTTCCCATGTTTTGAAATTTTAATTAATAAATAAAGAAAGCCTGAGATGACTGTGAGGTGTAGGTGTTTGTAGACTGCTCCCCGAGATACATCATTTGAATACTGATTTCTCTTCTTTTTCCTTCTTTTTTTTTTTTTTTTTTAGGGAAGCAGCAGGAAGATTTTTTATATATCTTGTTAAAAAATAAAATGGCACATTTAGTCACTTTTATGCATGTAAAGCCTTTCTTCTTCCCTTTGACACTAGCATTCTTACTTTTTCTTGCAGTTTTTTTTCCTAGTGCTGTTTATATGCCATATTACACTCTCTAATTTCCTTTTATCTTTTCTTTATTTTGCAATGTCTCAGTACATGTCTCTTTAAGACAAGTTAATTTAGTCAATTACTCCAGTTTGGTTTCAGATAAAATCTTTAATTTATCCAGGCCTCTTTTTATTCTGTCTAAGATCTTCTTTCCATTAATTTCATGAAACATTCTAATTCTCCATTTTAGGAAAAAGCTAATTTCACTCACTTATACAGAATTCCTCAGTCTCTTTCCTCTGTTGCATGTTTTACCTAAACGAAAATATGGGGGGATTGCCAATGCTCTTACACACCAAGAGCAGCTTTTCTTTTCTTCGTTGCCTGAAAAGCAGCCACAAATCCACTTGTCTTCTCCTGCATCTCTGTACAAGGGAAAAAATGATGAATTGCTGAAAGGATGAGGAATCCTTCCAGCCCAAGTGAGGGAGGACACATGGGTCGCAGTCATTGAGACTGTGCCATGTTCACAGGATCACAGGCTATTCTGAGTTGGAAGGGACCCACAAGGATCAACTAGTCCAACTTCCAATTGAGTGCCCACCCAGAGATTGAACCCACAAATCCTGGAGCCATGGGCACCATGCTCCATCCATCTGAGCCTCCCATCATAAAGGCTATGTCACTGAGTTCCTCATCCAGTCTTTTCTTAAACACCTCCAGGGATGGTGACTCCACCACCTCCCTGGGTAGACCATTCCAATGAGAGATCACTCTCTCTGTGAAAAACGTCTTCCTAACATCCTGCCTGAACCTCCCCTGGTGTAGTTTAAGGCCATATCCTCTTGTTTTGATGCTGTCAGCTTGATAGAAGAGATTTATACCCACCCAACTGCAACCTCCCTTCAGGTAGTTGTAAACAGCAATCAGGTCACCTCTGAACCTCCTCTTCTCCAGGCTGAACAACCCCAGCTCCCGCAGTCGTTCCCCATAGGGCTTGTTCTCCAGTCCTTTCACCATCCTTGTTGCCCTTCTCTGGACCCTCTCAAGCAGCTCAACATCCTTCTTAAACTGGGGAGACCAGAACTGCACACAGTATTCAAGATGTAGTCTGACCAGCATCGAGCAGAGGGGAAGAGCACCTCCCTAGTCCTACTGGCCACACTGTTCCTAATACAGGCCAGGATGCCATTGGTACTCTGAGCCACCTGGTCACACTGTTGGCTCATATTAAGTTTTCTGTCAACCATTACTCCTAAATCCCTGTCCATTCCACCACTCTCCAGCCACTCATCCCCCAGCCGATAGTGATGCATGGGGTTGTTATGTCCAAAGTGAAGAACCTGGCATTTGGACTTGTTAAATCTCGTATTATTGGAATCTGCCCATTTCTCTAGCCTATCGAGGTTCCTCTGGAATTCAACATTTGCCCCCAGCTTGATATCATCTACAAACTTGCTAATGGTAGACTCCATTCCCTCGTCCATATTGTCAATAAAGATATTAAACAGTTCCGAGCCAAGCACTGATCCCTGTGGGAGTCCACTTTTGACTGGTTGCCAGCTGGATGTGGAACCATTCACCAAAACTTTCGGAGCTCGTCCATCCAACCAATTACTAACCCAACACAGGATGCTTCTACCCAACCCACGCTCTGAGAATTTCTTCTGAAGCTTGTCTTGCAAAGGGGTTGTCAAGCCTTAGAACAGGCTGGCCAAGGAAGTGGTGGAGTCACAATCCCTGGAAGTGTTCAAAAAATGTGTAGATGTGATGCATGAGGACACAGTTTAGTGCTGGACATGGTGGTAGTGCTGGATTGCCAATTGGACTTGATGATCTTTGAGGTGTTTCCAAACCTCACCAACTCCGTGATTTTAGGATTCTGTGATTCTCTACTCCTGAATGATGGATATGGAGGATTTTTGTTTGGGACTGGTGGAACAATGTTGGGACTGCCTGGAGAAGTCATGCAGAAGTTTCTCTACTATTGAATAATGAGACTGTAACTCTCTTAAAGCTTCTTCCTCTCCTTTTACCTAGGATTTGGCTTTCCACAGATATTTCACATCTTGACAGTTCTCCAGGCTTGCTTTGCCTCCTCCAGCAAGTCGCTCTCATTTTCCTCATTTATGAAATGGGAATGATAAACCCATTGCAGAACAGCTTGACCACCAATAACACCAGAGGGTATGAAGCAATGAAAAGGCAGAGACTGGTCGTTACTGTAAATAATTATATTCCTTCAGAAACATCTTTCCTCGTTTAATAATTTTCTCATTCATCTGCACTCCTCACTTCACTGGTCTTAAGAGACAGGGATTGCCATGTGAAAAGTCCATGACTATAGTCCTCTGAACTATCTCAATATAAAAAAAATTGAGTGTGCTCCAGTTTTTGTGCAGAAGAGTGCTTCATGATTTTCCTTGCAGATGTATGGACAACAGGATCAGGAAACTTGAGTTTCCTGAAAATAAACAAAAAAATATAAGGAATAAAAAAAGAGAAAACAAAGACACATGGTTTATAAATGGCTTGTCAAGCGTTTTAACTAGCTTGTTAAACTGACCACAGGTTTCACCTTGAACACAAGAACATGGAAATAGCTCAGTGGTCACAGAGTTAAAAAACTGGAAGACATGGAAGACTTTGGTTATTAGCAAAAGAACAAATAAGTTCCTGGAACTGGGAATTAAAGTATATCCTTTAAATATGTTAATGAAAAAATGCATAGCATTTAACAAATTTGATCTGCTTCATTAAGAATATATTTACTAATTTCCAAAATGCTTTAAAATACTATTTCATCCGAAAAAAAACCCAAACCCCAAAACCAAACAAAAAACAAAAGACCTCAGAAAGTAATGGGAACATTTTGAAATATCAGCATGTTACCCCATAGGAGATGTGTTTTGGGTCATCTTCTGCTGCCTGTCTTCATAAATGGGTCTCATGAGCCAAAGTGTATTGTTGATAAGCAATTTTTCCTCTTTGTATTGGAGTACAGTGAGGACTGAAACTTCATATAGCAAATTGCTCAGAATATAAAAAAACCCAAACAAACAAACAAAAAAACCCAAACCCAAAATACATTGTGAAAGGTTATATGTACAACTCTACCTCTGCAAAGTATCGGAAAGTATAACCCAGACCCCCAGTTTCAGGGTAGCAGGGTGTTTTAGACCAAACCCATCTGGCTCAGTCAAGCAGCGTTTATACATACAAAATCTTTCCCTTTCTGTGCAGCATTTTGACCTGAACTTCCCTAAATTAAACCCATTTTTGCAAAGGCACTTCAAAAAGAAGCCTCCTTATAGAATACCACCAATGTGAACTACATTTGCAGAGATAACCCCATCACGGTGGACTCAACATTTGGAATAATATTTACATATTCAATTTTTTCTATCATGAAATGCTTTATCAACTGTTACATTCCAATAACCATGAACGGAAATGAGTGCAGACTTCAAATGGACAATCATTAACCTATGCTGTAATGATTATACAACATCCTTCAAATACTGAACGTTTTGAATATGATCAAGTGATTCTTTCTTGTTATTTTGACTTTCATACTAATTATTAAAGTTTAATTACCCATTATGGGTAATTATTAATATTTATTGTGCATTATTGTCATTGTTCATGGGCTTTTATAAAGGGAACTGTACTTGATATTGAAAAAACTCATTAAATTAAATATTCATTTACATGGTTTTGTAGCAACCTATTTTTAAAACAAATGGGTATGAGTATGTTTTTCTATTAGCTTCTATGTTTATAAATATTGATTTAACACCCATTATTCTTCTTGACTACATTTCTGTGACTTTCTATACCTTTATGTTTTCCCTTTAAGCATTTTCTCTCCTGTTAAGATTACAAATGTGAACAGGAAAAAAAAAGTTGTCACAAAAACAAGGAAATAAAAAGTTTCTACCAGTTACATTAACAATAAAAATTATTGTCAGTGTTAGTATTTGGGGCCCACTGTGCACTTGCTGAAAAACATTCCCAGGAAGAAAAGTCATATTTGTATGTGTTTATAAGAACTAAGCACAAAATGTGCGTGTGCACATGTGTCATTTAAATGAACTTTTCAGATGATCTGGACTAATAATACACAAAACAAATTCTCATAGCTTTTCTCCTTGTGCATTCCAGCTTTTTTCAAAAATGTACCACATATTCATTTTGATGAGTCTGATGTGACTTTATATCCAATTAAAATTAGCCATACATATGTAACAACTTCACTACCTAAAAGAATTTAACCCATATTGGGAACAATGTATGATGTTGTGATTTTTTATGTTAAGACACGACTGTATCTTTTGTGGTTTTATTTAAACCTCCCATAATCAAATGCCATATTTAGATTTGAAAAGCCTTGGTTTTCTCTGTATATCTGGACTGCTCCTGCTCCCCTAGAAGCCCGTAACAACATTGATTTTAAGCAAGACACACTCAGCATGCACAGAGGCAGGAGCAGCAGCTGGTTTCTGCAACCTTACATACATAGCAATATCATTCTTACAGGTTCATGTAAAAATAATCTCAGGATTTGCTTCCAAGTAGTCCAAATCCCCCTTTCCCTTTATGATAGGCTCCACTGTGCCTGTTCGTATTTCCAGGTGTCATTTAAGAGTGTGAAGTGCTCCTGGAACAGGAGGCAGAACAGCTGAATTTTCTTCTGAAATTAATGACCCCAACTTCTTTGCACATCAGAGCTGGCCAGCAGATTGACCTGGATGTGTATTCACCTGTTTTCTAAGGGCAGAGGGTTAATTTTTTTTATCGTGCTTTGTTGTTTTCCTTAAATATAATTCTGATTGAAATCGGAGTAAAATGTATTAAAAATAATGGATGTGTATTGCGAAAAAATACTTCAGAGGTGTCATCTTTGACCCGTTTTCCCTGAAAATGTGCAAGAGACATTTCCATGAGCACAGCAGGATTTTTGCTGCTCACATTTCTGTTCCCTGTTGCTCTCGGAGGGGCAAACTGCACAGAAAAACATTAGATGCTTGATTAGATAATAGCATTAGCATTTAAGATAAACTTTCCTTTCTTCACAAAGATAAACCCTCATTATTTAAAATGTGTTTCATCCTCTAGTTCCTCCATAGGAGATACTTCTGTGAGCTACCTGCCAATAGCAATTAAAGCTTAGTTTGCACGGAAAGTGGGTTTAATTGCCAAAGCACTATTTATAGGAAGTCCCCCACAAGGATTACTGAGCTGCAAGAATGCAGATTAAGCAAAATTAGGGCAGCAGGGAATGTGATGCACTTTGGCTAAACAGCTCTGTCAGGCTCAATAGGTGTGAGAGCACCGGTGACAGCCTGATGCCACTTCCCCCACGCAGAGCTGGGTGTTTCAGATGCTGTGCAGCCTGACAGCACGTCCTCAGAAATTTCATAGCATAATATCTGCTCTCCCCAGGTATTTATCCCCTTCCTTCACCACCCAATATCCATTATAACTGGCAATATCAGCCTTGGGGCTTTGCTGGTTTGTGAGTTGGGGGGATTATGGTTGTCCCCAGTCCCAAAATATGTACAGGGGAGACACAATTCTATCCCAAAAAGGGCTGGAATGATTAAAGCAGGGGAATTAAGTCCTACATTCCCCTCCATGCCTTGCAGCAGCACACACATAAGTTTATCTCCTGCCTTAACATTGTCCATAAAACAAAGAACATTAGGACAGGTAATGAAAGGCAAACACAGTGAATCCAGGGGCAAAAGTGGGGAGTCTTCAGTTCCCTGTCGCCTCCTGCCTTTCTTGTCACCTATAACTTCCTAGAGCTGAGTGAAAACTGGCCTGTGTAAAAGGGGAATCATAGAATAATTTGGGTTTGAGAAGACCTTTAGAGGTTATCTGGTTCAACTCTCATATAATGAGCGTAGACATCTCCTACTAGATCAGAGCCCTGTCCAACCTGACCTTGCATATCTCCAGGGATACGGCATCCACCACCCCTCTGGGCAACCTGTGCCAGTGTTACACTACCCTCATTATTATAGTTTCTTCCTTATACCTAGTCTAAATCTGCCCTCTTTTAGTTTAAAACCATTACTTCTTCTCCTTTTGCAACAAATGTGCTCAATGCTCCCTCTGCCTTTGCCTCTGAGACTCTTCAGCTGTCCCTTTGTACGTGCACAATTCCCCAGTCCCATTTGCCTTTTCAAAGAACATCTTCCTCTCATTCAAGGGAAAGCTTGTTGTAAAAAAGGCAAAATTTTATCCATTCATCTAATTTCTTCTTAATCTTCATTGTCATCATCATCAAGTTTAGTAAGAACATAAATGTTGGGACATTTTGGCAAAGAAGACATTGAAAATGTCAGTATCTAAACCTAACATTGGTTAAGATGTTTTACTAAGCCTTAAAAATGGTTTCTAATTGCTTAAATAATTTTAAAATATTCTTAGATAAAAATTCATAACAGGTAATTATAAAATGTTAAAATATTTTATTTTTCCAAGGTATTTTCAGCTTTGGTTAGTGAATAAAGTATCTCATCTGACAGAAATTCACAGGAAAAGTAGATGTCAAACTTAGATTTTCACTGAAGGAGTTCCAGCTGAAAAATTACATCCTTCTCTGATTAAATCCCTCATTAAGATTCAGGTCTGTTCTGTCAGTAAATCAGTAATCTGGTAAAAAAAGGGTAATATCATCTCATTCCTTGTTGGCTTGTCTGTGTCCATCTTATCCTACCTTTTTTATATTCTAAACTCCTTGCAACAGGGACTGTGTTCATAACAACTTGTCCAGTTCCCAGAGCTCTATCAGTGCCTGTTAACTCTTAGCCTCCCCAAGCTGCAAATGCTATAATTTCTATACTGATGATAATAGCATAAAAACATTGTATTTAATCTCTCTGAAGGCTTAAGTATTTCTCAAGCATATGCTCAGATCTAGGCTAAATTTTCAAGATTTCTCTGTGATTGTGAATGTGTTACATCTCTGTTTGCACTAATTTTTAAGGAAAATTGAATTATTTCTCATAATACCTTGATTGTTGGAGTCAGAATGTTAGAGAAAAGAAAACACATAGGAAAGGAATTAGACCGAAACACAAGTTGTCTACAGGCATGTTTCTGCAGGACCTTCAGTGCCATAATACCTAGTGTTTAGTTCCATAATTCCCACACTTCTTTTTCATTCAGACAGAATCAACATCTTATGAGGTCACAAGGCATCAAAAGATTCATCTGTTACTGTCTACCACAAATAATTCCTCTTGTAAAACAGACCCTTGCATGGTATGTGGAGTGGGACAATAAATTTCCTGGACTTACCTCACTGGAATCCTCCTCAGCTGGAGGTCCACCATTTAAAGTCTGAAGGATCTAAGATTGTTGATCTTGGAGAAGGCTCTGGGGTGACCTAATTGTGGAATTCCAGTACCTGAAAGGAGCTTACAAAAAAGACGGAAAAAACCTTTTTCACAAGGGCATGTAGTGAAAGGGCAATGGGGAATGTCATTAAACTGAAGGAATGTAGGTTTAGATTAGAGACCAGGAGGAAACTCCTTACTGTGAGGATGATGAGGCATTGAGACAGGTTGTCCAGAGAAGCTCTGGATGCTTCATCCCTGAAAGTGTTTAAGGCCATGTTGGATTGGGCCTGGAGCAACATGATTTAGTAGAGGGTGTCTCTACTCATGGTAGGAGGCTTGGAACAAGATGGTCTTTAAGGTCACTTCCAACCCCAAACATTCTATGGTTCTATGATCTCTTATGATGATGCAGGAGCAAAACTGTAATGAGTGCAAGTTGCTGAAACATTCCGGTTCCGAGTCAGGACAGTTATTTAATGACCTACATACCAAGGTACATAACAATAACTCTCAGAAGCCAAACTCTTAGGAGAGTGATCCATTTATTTTTCTCTGGGGCAATCTGGAGAATCATGGAGTGTGCAAGTTCTCACGAAGTGAAGAAAGAACTGAATGTCTGTTAGTGAACATTGGTTCTTGCATCACTCAGCATTCCAAAAGCAAAAACTATGACATTTACTGTTTTTCACAAAAATTCTTCTCCTCCTTATTTCTCTCTCTTTCTTCCCTCTTTGAAGACCTGCACTCTCACAGGGATCAATTGTCCTACTGACTCACTGAGTTTAAGTTGGTGTTCAGAAACAGATGAGCCCACAATGAATCTAGGAGTCTCCTAACTTTAAAGCTTGAAGATATCCAGACCTGATCAAGGCTTGTCTCATCCTAATTCAAAATAACGCTATATTTTCCGATCCTGCTGACTGGATCTTTGTTCATAGCTGGCAGAGGGAAAATGTGGTGATGCACAGCTGAACCACATTCCCCAAACAGAAGGCCTGCAAAAAACAGGGTCTGGCTTTACAGTTGACTCACAAACATTGGGAACAAAATGTTACATGAAAGTTTTGAGGGGGAGCATCTTGCTTAGAACCCTATGAACAGTGCTTTCTCTTTGGTATGTTCTTGCCAAAGATTGTCACTTCTTATTAATTCAAGGTGGAAAGACAACTATTTTTTTAAGAAAAGCTCAGAAATTACAATATTTAAGTCTGGTAAATCTATGCTAACCAGTTATTGGTGCCGTGTTCGGAAGCTGAGACTGAGATAAATTATGCTTCAGATTAATGTATTGAGCAGTTCAGAGGTTAGACAAACAGCTGTTTCTCAAGCAGGCACACTACAAAGCTTAACTGTTCATTGGAAGGGCAGATACAGCCTAGCTAAAGTCCCAGTGGGCTGACTTTTATTTGTTTCTGATTGGGAGATATCCAAAGCTGACTCCATGCTACTGATGACCTCCCTTAGCAGGGGCAGAAAGTTGAACCTCTGGAGCCAGTGTGATTTTGCCAGTCTCTGGGAAAAAAACCACAACAAATCTTCAGTAGCTCTGAGATAATCTGGAAAATGTTGCACTTTCAGAAACAATCTTTAATAATTCTGGGGGAAATATATATATATATATATGTATATAGAGACAAACTACAGGGGAAAACCATATAAAACCCCTGAATTAAACATTACTTGTGACATCTCGCAAAGCTGTTAATTAACCAAGGATGTTAGTTAGTGAAGTATACCCTAAATACCAGATTACTCAATGAGAAAAACCAAACACAGATTCTTTAGTTACCTTGTATCACTTTAACTATTTCAGCAAAACACTGAATCCCTCACTCAAAGCAGCAGTTACCAAGTCAAGAACAATATTTAAATGCTTATGCTGTGTAAAAGAACAGGTTATATGAGAAAAAGAAACAAAAACCAAACAATGGATTGGAACATCCTTTAAAAAATAAACACCATCACCCCCAACAAACAAAAGAAGCCAAACAAACAAAACACAAAACCAAAACAAATTGAAAACCCCAAACAAACAAAAAACACACCACAGAATTATTGGATTCCATGGCAAAAGTTTCAATGAGTGATTTTATCCCTACCTGACATAGGTATGCTTCCCAAACCTCATGGGAAACTTACAGAGGACAAGACTTAGACAACCTCCTTCTACCTAACATTTAGAGGCTTGTGTATCTAGCGCTTCAGATGAAGCAGTGCTAGGAAGGATCTAGCAGTCATTGTCCCCCTGCATTCAGCACTGGTGAGGCTGCATCTTAAATCCTGGGTACACTTTTGGGCCCCTCATGACAAGAAAGACATTGAGGGGCTGAAGTGTGTCCAGAGATGGGCAAAGGAACTGGGGAAGAGTCTGTAGACAAGTCTGATGGGGAGCATCTGAGGGAACTAGAGAAACAACCTGGAGAAAAGGAGGTTAAAGGAGGAATCTTCTCACTCGACAACTACCAGAGGAGGTTGTAGCCAGCTGGGAATCAGCCTCTTCTCCCAGGTAGCAAGTGACAGGATGAGAGGAGTCCACCATTAGCAAGTTTGCAGATGACATCAAGCTGGGTGCCAATGTTGAACTGCCAGAGGGCAGAAGGGCCCTTCAGAGGAACCTTGATAAGCTAGAGAAATGGACAGATTCAATAATATGAGATTTAACAAGTCTGAGTGCTGAGTTCTTCACTTTGGACGTAACAACCCCATACATCGCTATTGGCTGGGGGATGAGTGGCTGGAGAGTGGTGAAATGGAGATGGATTTAGGTGTAATGATTGACAGGAAACTTAATATAAGCCAACAGTGTGCCCAGGTGGCTAAGAAGGCCAATGGCATCCTGACCTGTATCAGGAACAGTAGGACTAGGGAAGTTATTCTTCCCCTGTACTCAGCGCGGGTCAGACACATCTTGAATACTGTGTCCAGTTCTGGGCTCCCCCTTTTAAGAAAGATTTTGAACTGCTTGAGAGGGTCCAGAGCAGGGCAACAAGGATGGTGAAAGGACTGGAGAACAAGCTCTGTGGAGAGCGACTGCGGGAGCTGGGGTTGTTCAGCCTGGAGAAGAGGAGGCTCAGAGGTGACCTCATTGCTATTTACAACTACCTGAAGGGAGGTTGTAGTCAGATGCATGTAAAACTCTTCTCTCAGGCTTCCAGCACCAGAACAAAAGGACATGGCCTTAGACTGTGCCAGGGGAGGTTTAGGTTGGATGTTAGGAAGAGGTTTTTCACAGAGAGAGTGATCCCTCATTGGAATGGTCTGCCCAGGGAGGTGGTGGAGTCACCATCCCTGGAGGTGTTTAAGAAATGACTGGATGAGGAACTCAGTGACATGGCCTAGATGATGGGAGGTTTGGATGGACGGTGCGTGGTGCCTGTGGTTCCATGCTTGTGGTCCTGATCCCTGGGTGGGCACTCGCTTGGGAGTTGGACTAGTTGATCCTTGTGGGTCCCTTCCAATTCAGAATAACCTGCGAACCTGTGAAATGTCCTCAGGTTGCATCAGGGGAGATTTAAATTGGATACCGGGAAATATTTATTCACCAAAATCGTAGTCAAACATTGTAACAGGCTGCCTCCAGGGAGGTGGTGGCATGTGGGGACATAGTTTAATGGTGGATGTGTTAGTTCTGGGTTAACATCTGGACTATACAATCTAAGAGGTCTTTTCCTACCTAAATAACTCCATGATTCTCAGTGACTCCATTTACTATTTTATCAGAAAAAAAAAAGAAAAAAAAGAAAAAGAAAAGAAAAAAAAAGTAGGCTACTTTGGGTAGACAAAACAGTTTCAATAATTACTATGGAGTTTTCTGGAACACTCAGAAGAGTGCAGTAATGTGCTTTCTGTGACCTACAGTGACTTTTCTGACAGTTTTCCTGCCATTAGACTGGTGACTAGAACATACCCCTAGACATCTCCCTTTAGGAAAACACAAAATTCTTGGAGTAATCTCTACTGAAGAAAAAACATTGGTTCAGAGAATCAGAGCATATTGCAACCTATATTCTGAAGTAAAGAAAAAGAAACTGATCTCATTCAAATGTAGCGCAAAATTTATTATTTATTTTTTTATTAATTAACTATTCATACACTTAAACTGAGGTTCATGACAGAGGACTTTGCAAAGTACATTTCCAGTTTTATAGTCCTAAGACAACCTAACAGGGATTGTTGGCATCCTAAAGTTGTTACTGGTGATTATCTTTACTTTCTCACCGCTCACAGTTCAATGTCTTTTCAATGCCGTGCTGCAGTTCACCATGCACATAAGAGGACAGGAGCTAAGCAACATTTGCCAGCCAGGAAGCCTTTAGGACTTTGGTTGACAAGGTGAGAGCATGGATTATGTTTGTAGGAGTCAGTCTAGTGGCTCTGTCCAAACTGAAATGTCAGCTCAGGACTTGAGTCAGACTGTGTGGACCCCCCATTGCCTGCCTGTTAGATCCTATTCCAGCAGATGAAGCACTTGCAAGTCTCACTGGTGATTGGAGACAACCCAAGGGAATGGCCTGAAGATGTGTCAAGGGAGGTTTAGATTGGACTTTAGGAAAAAGTTCTTCACCCGGAGTGTGGTTGGGCACTGGAACAGGCTCCCCAGGGTAGTAGTCACAGCACCAAACCTGATAAAATGTAAGGAGTATTTGGACAATACTCTCAGGCACGTGGTGAGACTCTTATGGCTGTCCATACAGGGTCAGGAATCACAGAATCACAGAATATTATGAGTTGGAAGGGACCCACAAGGATCATCTAGTCCAACTCACCATCTAACACCCGTAAAGAGACCGAGAGCACATCGCAGAGCATAACACCAACCTAGATCCCTCACAGTCTAGCAGGCCACTCCGAGCCGGAAGGGGCCCAGGGTCATCCAGCCCTACACCCCCCGGCTAGACCATGTCACTAAGCTCCTCGTCCAGTCTTCTCTTAAACACTTCCAGGGATGGCGACTCCACCACCTCCCTGGGCAGCCCATTCCAATATGCAATTACTCTCTCTGTGAAAAACCGCTTCCTAACGTTAAGATTGAACCTCCCCTGGCGTAGCTTGAGGCCGTGCCCTCTCGTTCTGGTGTCGTCAGCCTGGAAGAAGAGGTCCACACCCATCTGGCTGCAACCTCCCCGCAGGTAGTTGTAAACAGCAATGAGGTCACCTCTGAGCCTCCTCTTTTCCAGACTGAACAGTCCCAGTTCCTGTAGTCGCTCCTCATAGGGCCTACCCTCCAGTCCATTCACCATCCTCGTTGCCCTTCTCTGGACCCTCTCAAGCAGCTCAACATCCCTCTTGAACTGGGGAGCCCAGAACTGCACACAGTACTCAAGATGAGGTCTGACCAGCGCTGTGTACAGGGGAAGGACAACCTCCCTGGACCGACTGACCACACTGTTCCTGATGCAGGCCAGGATGCCATTGGCCTTCTTAGCCACCTGGGCACACTGCTGGCTCATATTGAGTTTCCTATCAATCAGTACACCCAAGTCTCTCTCCACTTCACTAGTCTCGAGCCATTCCTCCCCCAGCCGATAGCGGTGCATGGGGTTGCTGTGGCCAAAGTGAAGAACCCGGCACTTAGTCTTGTTAAACCTCATACTGTTGGAGCCTGCCCATCTCTCCAGCCTGTCAAGGTCCCTCTGGAGGGCCTTCCTACCCTCCGGCTGTTCAACATTTGCCCCCAGCTTAGTATCATCCGCAAACTTGCTGATGATGGATTCAATTCCCTCGTCCATGTCATCGATAAAGATGTTGAACAGTACTGGGCCCAACACTGACCCCTGTGGGACTCCGCTGGTGACTGGCCGCCAGTCCGATGTTGCACCATTCACCACCACCCTCTGAGCTCGCCCTTCTAACCAGTTTGTAACCCAGTATAAAATGTTCCTAGGCTTTGATGAAACTTGTGCACCCCCTCCAACTCAGGATATTCTATGATTTTATAATACACTGTAGTAAAATTAACTGTGAAAGCTTAAGCCCTGCAAAACCAATGAAGCTTAAAGAATCCAATGTGTTTTATAGACATCAGGAGTTTTAGATGGAGACTGTCTTTCATCAAAGTAATGGACCATCAAGGAACACCATACTGCAGTTGGATGTGTGTCTGCAGGCTCCTTTCCATCAGGAGGTCACCAAGAGGTCTAACGGGGGATTTGATATAACCATATGACTCTGCTGGGGTGGCTTGGAAAGTTGTCTTGTAGCTTAAAAGCAAATAACACAGAGACAATTCATATTGAGAAATCCAGGGGGAATAACTGGCTATTAGTTCACTTCTTGTGGGCAGTATGGAAGAAGTGAGTCATTACAAAGGATAAAGTCAAATTGCAACCGGCTTTACTTTTATATTGATAACATCTATTGCTAAATTATAACAATAACAGTGACGTTATCTTGAGAAAAGTGCTTCAAAGTACCACTTCCCATCTTATACGTGCTCTGTACCAAGAGGAACATTGGTTGCTTCTCTACAGAACAGAAAAGATGTGGGCTTGATTCCTGGTCATGTGAGGTGTTTCCTGTCTTGCCTTGGGCAAGTCCCTAAATCTGCCTGTGTCTCATTTCCACCTTTGTGAAATGGGGATCATAGCACTGCATGCCTTTCATCCACCTCGATTTAGAAGGCAAAACCTTTGTGTTGCAAACTGCTTTTAACACATGCACATTGGTCTGTGCACATGCACAGAAATAAAGGGGAGGACTTAAAGCAGGACATGTATTTATTTGGGGTCCCATAACTACTGAAAAAATCCACTTTAGTACAGTGGTAAGTGTCCCCACCTGGCATGTGGGAGACCCGGGTTCAATTCCCGCCAGGGAGACAGTGTTAAGAGTTGGACTTGATGATCCTTGTGGGTCCCTTCCAACTCAGAATATTCTGTGATTCTGTGATTCTGTGAAAACACTGACAAATGATGTGGTTTATTTAAAATGTACAATACAAGCAGAGTGGGATTCTTCCAAACACTAATGTTTCCACTTGAGCTTGCAGTCCAGAATCACAGCCTCAAGGGAGGATAAGGCCCTTCTCCCCCAGAACTGTCCTGGGCTCCATCCCAAGAAACGTGGCCAGCAGGTCGAGGGAGGTGATTCTACCCTTCCTCTCTGCTTTTCTGACACTCTACCTGCAGCACTGTGTCCACATATGGGATCATCAGCACAAGAAAGACTAGGACTTTTTAGAGCAAGTCCAAAGGAGAGCCACAAAACTGGTCAGAGGACTGGAACCTCTGTTCTGAGAGATTTGTGGTTGTTCAGCCTGGAGAACAGAGGGTTCTGGGGACACCTTGTTTTCTCTTTTCAATGCTTGAAGGAGCTTATAAAAAGATAGAGAGAGACTTTTTATCAAGACCAATAGTGACAGGACAAGGGACAGTAGTTTTAAACTGAAAGTACATTTAGATGAGATATTAGCAAGAAATTCTTTACTGTGAAGGTGTTTAGGTAGTGGCACAGGTTGCCCAGAGAACTTGTGTCTGCCTTATCCCTGGAAATGTCCAATGACAGGTTGGATGGGAGTTTCGAGCAATCTGTTCCAGTGGAAGATGTCTCTGCCCATAGCAGGGTGTTGGACTAGATGATGTTTAACAATTCTTTCAAACCCAAAGCATTCTGTGATTCTGATTCTGTGAGTAAAAGTCAATATCATGAACAGTTTAATATACAGTCATCTATCTCTTTTAATACTTATAAAGGAATTTTTTCCATCACAAGTTAGGTGAAATATCTCACCCCTGTTAGCAGTGTTGTCCTTTATTTTTACATATGGCAACATCACTGGACACCATTACAGAGCATATTTCAGGCTCAGGGGCTAATGGTTGTTTGGTGCAAGTCAGCAAAGTGAATTGTAACACAAGAAGGCTGAAAGCTCTGGCTAAAAACAATATTTTCATTTGACAAAGCTTTGTTTCCATTAGTAACATGAAATGGGCAGGGAGAACTCCTTACCTCCAGGACTGTGCCTCTGACAAAGTCAGTGCTCTCACACTGTTTAGGGGAGAGCAGGAAAATCTGGAAGCAGGTATGACCTACACCTTACAACATCCCTAAAAGCTGAAGTGAGGGATAAATCCTGAAACACACAGGTTTAAGCATTTATCATGAAGCAATGATAATCTATTTCCTTGAACCCTTGGATCTGACCTTTTATGGAGATCTTGGCCCAACATTACTTGAAAGTTGAAGACTCTGTTAGAGTTGACTCTATCTGCTTATCAGCATTAGGTAAAATGAGAGTCAGTTCCCCAGGTGAGTGTTAAATCTACTCTTAACAAACTTCAGTACTGCCACTGATGGCAGCTGTCCCAGGGACAGCTTTAGTCTGTGATATTTCTTGAGGGGATGGATGGTTTCTCTTCCCCTGCCAGCAATGGCTCAACCACAGAGGCTTCTTGCTCCAGCAGATAACACCTGTCCATCCATTTGTCAGCAGGTTGTAGACTGACAGGGTCCGTCTTTCCTCTGGCCATTGGAGATAGAATGAGAGGTCATAATCTTAAACTCCAGCAAGGGAGGTTTAGACTTGACATTAGGAAGAAGTTTTTCACTGAAAGAGTGATCCGGCATTGGAATAGGTTGCCCATGGAGGTGGTTGAATCGTCGTCCCTGGAGGTGTTTAAGGGTAGACTGGATTAGGTGCTGAGGTTCATGATACAAATGCTATTGCTGTGAGATTTTAGTTGGGTTATAGGTTGGACTAGATGATCTTCAAGGTCGTTTCCAATCTTATCCATACTATGATACTATGATAATGTTTGGGTATAAGTAAGAAATAGAAAATAATAGAAAAAATAATGAAGGGCTGGCTCATCACTTGGCTAATGTAATGCTGCTCTATTGTTTTTCCCCGAAATCAGAACAAACCCTGTTTCAGTAGGAAAAGGATTCTCTCTGTTCTCATTCTTGAACTTTTTTAATCATTACAAACCACATACACCTGAAATCATATGATACTGGGTCATAAAATATTATTGCAATGAACAGTCAGAAGGCTACTTATGAACAGAGGTATTCTCTTGGAGCAAACCTGTGGATCATCTAGCTCAAGAACGTTTTCCCAACAATGTGAATTCAGAGTAGACTTTGGCATGAACACAAGATCCCAGCCACTTTCTGCAGTATATTATTCCAAATCACGTCTCTCAAAGTGTTTGCAATCTACCATATGTTAAGAATCAACAGCCCTGAGACAAGACATTCAATGATTTGGTGAAGATGAAGCAAGGACTAGCAAGATTATTCTCCAAGGATAGAAGCAGATTCTGTACTGGATAAGTACATTTTTCCATATGTTTTCCTTCAAGCTAACATTTCACCCAAGAAAAGGAACTTCTATTTACTTGATATGAGAATTTAATCATGTTATACTCTCCTGTGTTATCAACTCATGTACTTTGCTTTCAGCTGCAGTGATAGCTAAATCATGGATTGACCTGATACTCTCCCCAGAAAGAGAATATGGGTCCTATAATAAAGATGCAGTCTTAAACTATCCTTCCTAGACTTCATTTTCTTAGATTAGCCTCTGCAATCACTCCAGACATCCAGCTCTGATGATCATGAGCCACAGAACCTTGCAGGTCTTAGCAAGGATCTGATTCATTCTTTCTTACTCCATGACCATAGGTTCCCTCCTGGATTTAAGAGGAGTGGATAGGGATGAAATTTGACATATTTTTCCTTCACTCTGTGAAGTTATGCAGGAGTGATGAAGCAGTGTCAGACCAATTAAAAGTGGCTCAAGTTATTTTCCCATGAAAGAAAATGGAGGGGCTGGGAAGGAATTTTTTAAGAATCAATAAAAGTAATGAATTTTTATAGATAATATTTCAGTAGCATCAGATTTCCTTGCCTTGCCTTGCCTTGCCTTGCCTTGCCTTGCCTTCCCTTGCCTCCCTTGCCTTGCCTTGCCTTGCCTTGCCTTCCCTTCCACTTCACCTTCCCACTTCCACTTCCCACTTCCCGCTTCCCACTTCCCACTTCCCCTTCCCACTTCCCATTTCCACTTCCCCTTCCCCTTTCTTCTTTCCTCTTTACTCTTTCCTTCTTTCCTCTTTCCTCTAGGAGACTCATTTGTGGTTGCAATCTGTCCAGTGTTTTGTTTCAGACCAAAAAAAAAAATCTTATAACCATTATACAGCTAGTAAAAAAAAAAATTCCTGTTTCTGCAGGTTTGTGAAAAACAAGGAATCATTCATCTGCAGCTCAATGACTTTGAAGCAAATAAACAAGCAAATAAAATGAATGCATTTTTGGTGTGTTGTTGGGGGGAAAAGTTCATTACTGGGATCACACTGGGGGGGAAAATATAACTTGCCTATGAAAATTATGAATTCAAGCCTGGGGCAAATGCATGACAATTCTTCATTTACCTGAGAAAGGGAACTAGATCTGAGAGATATTACAACCCAGGAAAATCCCAGTTCCTATGTACATATTTCCATAACTTCTTTACAATAAAACAGATATATTTTAATTAAAATATTGGACTGAACCTAGCTGTTTTTATAGGCAGCCTCCTGTCACTGATCAAAACCACTTTCTCCTCTTTGAATGTTTTGCCTTATAAAAAATTAACCAGTGCAGGTTTTTCCCCTCTGTTTTGCCTGAAGCAAAACAGTAAGTTTACCTGCCAAAGACAAATATTTTTGAATTTTCTTTCTTACAAAAAGGAGGCAGCAGTGTTCAAAGCTATCAACATTAGCTCTTTTCCCTTGAGATGTTTTTCCAAGAAGAAAAACCCACTTGGCATCTGGAAAACTCCACCTGTTCTGTTCACTCACTGATCACCATGAGATGTATTGCAAATAAAGAGGCAGATTGAAGTAACAATGGGAATGTACATATGGTTGAATGTGTGAGAAAAAGAGAATAGAGAAAAAGAACAGTCAATAAAAAGGGCCAAAATCTTATCAACCCATTAGAGTACTCAATTTGTTTTATAACATTTGTCAGCAAAACAAACAGTTGTGAATGAGGATGCCAAAAATCTTCACATCCATGTATTTTTTTGATGAAGTCCTTTGATTTACAAATAGAGGCACAAGCTAGAAGAGACCATGAAGTTCCTGTAAACACCTGGAAAACATCACAGAACATTAAAATCAAATGTTATTTTGATTTTCTTTCTTGATTTTAGTGATTGCATTGCTAAATTCATCTTACAATATGCACCAAGGCACTTGAAAATACTTCATCCATAGCTTTGAATATGGGAATTCACTTCAGGCTCCCCACAACATTCAATCTAAACTGGAGAGAGATGGATTTGATGATTGTACTGTTAGATGGATAAGTGGTTGGGCTGTCACTTTGAGAGGGTAGTGGACAATGTCTCAGAGTCTCAGTGGATGTCAGGGACAAGTGGCGTCCCATTTGGGCCAGTGTTATTTAATATCTTCATTAATGACCTGGACAAAGGGATCAAGTGCACTCTTAGCTCAATAAATTTGTAGATGACACCAAGCTAAGTGGTACTGTTGACACATCAGAAGGATGGGATACCATCCAGAGGTACCTTGATGTCTTCCAGCACCTGAAGGGAGCTGATAAGAAAGAGAGGAAGAGACTATTTGAAAGAGCATGTGGCGACAGGACAAGGGGGAAGGGCTTCAAACTGAAAGAGAGTAGGTTTAGATTAGATATTAGGAACAAATTTGTTACTGTGAGTGTGGTAAGGCACTGGAACAGGTTGCCCAGAAAAGCTGTGGCTGTCCCATCCTTGGAAGTGCTCAAGATCAAGTTGAATGGGGCTCTGAGAAACCTGGTCTAGTGAAAGCTGCCCATCCCCATGGGAGAAGGATAGGAATGAGATAAACTTTAGGATCCCTTCCAAGTCAAACCATTCCATGACTCTGTGATTCATATTGAAGAACTGAAGTTGTGCTGAACAATCAAACATTAACTGCTAACAGGAACATGGGGACTGCATTATTCCCACAACTTTTAGTAAAAAGCATAATATAACACTTCTGAATGGCCTTTACTGAAATATATTGAGGGTTTTTTTCTTCCATTCCTGTTGAATGACTAGGTTCTCTGCAATGGGGTCTCCTAACTCACTTAACATCTTTGAGGAGAATAAAAGCACCTGGATCTAATAAATTGCTCCAAATTAAAACTTGACAGAGTTAAAAGTAGCAGAGTAATAGAATCTAATCAACAGCCATAGCTCCAGCAAAATACCTTTTTTAGAATTGACAGCATAGCAGGATCAGAGCAAATGTAGGAAAGAAGTACCATAAGAAATCTGGGAAGCAAACAGTCAGCATAGACTGTCCGATTAACTCACTACACAGCAGTGATTTGAGCTGACAAAATGTTATTGGAGGGATCACTCACTTCACCACTGTTTGCTTTGGGAAGTCAGGGAGAGATTTATTATGACTGAAAGCCTTTACAGCTGTCAGATATAAGTGCTAGTTAAAAGGGGAGAATATAGTAGCTTGAATTAGCAGTGGGAGCTTGGGTCTGAATGCATGTGAGAGTATAAGGTTTTATCTGAGTAAGTGTATCATCCAAATCTTGCTTGGAAATGCATTACTTTTAGATCACCTTACATACTGGCAAGGCATGTTTACTTTTCATGTATTGTCCCTTTATTGGAATACGCATTCGGGATAAAGAAGTAATGTTACCATCAGACTAAAAGCTCCTAATGAGATGCCCAAGCTCTGTCTTTCTTACAACATATCTGTTAGACATGGGCTTCTTCACCACTGCCTTTAATAAGATTGAAGGATATGGATAAACACACCCCATTAAAATGTTTTTCATGAATGTTCCCTGAAAGATCACTAAAATTTAGCTCCTTCTGCTTACTGCTGGTGATGAATATTTCAGGACAGGCCAGAGGTGTAAATATTTGTGGGTAAACATGATGTATTCAAAAGCTCAGAGCTTGGTTTTATATAAACTCAGCAGCAAAATTAATGACTTTTTATTTGTTTTGGAAAAAGCGTAAGTCCATCCATAAGCAAACACTGAAACTAGAAGCTGTATTTTAAAGGGGAGTGGATGGCAGAAAGAGGTGAATCTCAGGTTATATTTTAATGATCCTTGGTCTCTAAATATATCTAAAGACCTGACCATCAGTCTTTCTCAGAATATATTCAAGTTTCTCAGGAGTATGATCTCTTGCTTTACTCAGTCTTCCTTACTCAGATGAGTCAATCCAGACCACCTGAATGTAATGACCAGCTCTCTCTTCAGACAAATAAATTTCAGGTCCCTTCCAACTCATAATATTCTGTGAATCTGTGAATAGGATACAGAAGGACACTAGAGGAAGACACAAAGACCCTAAATTAGGGATAAATTTCTAATTTTAACATCATTTAAGTTGAAAAGGGCTGCTGGAGGTTTAGAACTATCCCCCTCTCAAAGAAGAGTCAAATTAGATAACATTAGTATTTTGCATCCCAAAATGACCACAATATTGCACCCAGGTTATATAAATATTAGAGAAAAGTGTATTTTGACTTTTTAAAATGACTTTTCATTCACAGGTTCACAGGTTATTCTGAGTTGGAAGGGAACTACAGGATCATCTAGTCCAACTCCCAAGCGAATGAATCTGTGAATGCCCACCCAGGGATCAGGCCCACAAGCGTGGAACCATGGGCACCATGCTACATCCATCCAAGCATCCCACCATCTAGACCATTATCTGGTCCACTGTGACTGGTTTTTTGCTACAACTTTAGTAAGTGAGGATTTAGATTGATTTGTTGCAGGTCCTTTTTGTGCTGAGGAACCAAGTGAGAAGTGTTGTTTCTCTCACTGAAACAAAGATTAGCTAAGGTTGGCTTGATCTCTGGAGATCATCTTGTCCAACACTTCTATTCAAGCAAGGTCACCCAGAACAGGCTGCCCAGGACTGTACCCAGACAGCCTTTCAATATCTCCCTGGTTGAAGAGTAAGAAAATCAGCCAAATAATTAAATAAAGAAATCAAAAAGCAAGAGCAGAGGAAGAGCAAAAATTGATTAGCCATACAGACACCAAACAGCTCAAATGTGATTGAAAACCGGTCCAAAGTCTAATAAAAAATCAAGGTATTCCTAGGCAAACTGCATTACCATCCTCTTTTGCTAAAAAACCCCAGCCTTCATCATGCCAGATTACCCAGCATTAGACGTTCCCCTTTATAAAGCCTATTTTTCTCCATCATACTTATTAACACTTCCAAGAAATAAGAGGGCCCTGAAGTCTGCAGCAAAGCGATGCTTTAGAGCTCATGAAACGTCTGTACGTTCTTTATTATTAGAAGTGACACCATTGTGCTGTCCAAATGGAGGACTGCCAGAACATGCTGCCAGTCACACATTCAGAGCAGCATTGAAAACCTGAACAAAATGCTCTCCTCTTGCAAGTGTTCTCCCAGTTCAGCTCACAAAAATAATTTAGAGAGAACAAGGGTTGTCTGAATTATTAGTGAGCTGTTGAGCAGAAAAAGATAGCTTATAGTTGCAGCTGGCATCACAAGCTTTTGAGGTCATGTGGCAAGCTGCTCTCCTCTCACAGGCTTGCTTAATGTGCCGGGTTTGTTTTATGGCAAAAGTCCATTTTTAATAATATAGACATTATTCCAGATTTTATATGAGAGAAGGTGTGTGGTCTAATAAGTTGAAAGCTTTGGCACAGATTGCCCTTGTGGCCAGGCAATGTGGCTATGCCCAAAGATTGCCAGCTTTTGGGCAGGGAGGGAATAGCATCTCATTTTGCATTTATACAGTGCCTATCACAATGTGTTATTTTAACTTGCTGTTTGGCCTGAAACATGTTGGCTCGAATTAATCTAAGTTGTGGTAGATTCCAGTAGATTCAATCTAGTTGGTAGCCTGTAGTTGCAAATGTACTAGAAACAAGAATAAAGCCAGGCTGTGAAGGGCTGAGGGTTTTCTCACCCACTGAGGACTGACAGGTTAATAGTGCAAAATCTTGATGTACTTTATTATTTCTCATTTAAGTAGAGATGAGACTGGGAAATCCAGTGGAAAATCGGAGCCCCACTAGACCAGGGACTCCATAAACAAGTGAGAAGAGACAGTCTCTGAGCTGGCAAACTTACCACTTGTGTGCCAGACAGGATGCAATGACGGATATTAAATGGACAAGTGGGGGCTGGCCTGGGAGTATGGGGAATGAAGCAACAGTAAGTCCAAGTTAATTTAGTGGGATAGAAGAGGTCTGGACTTGTTGCTTGTCTCACCTGAGTACTCCTCATGTGCCTGGGAACAGCTTGTGAGCTCTGTCGCAGAGTAAGAACATTTTCAGGCTGGGTAGAGCTGCAGGTTCTCCAGTCCAGTGCACAGAGACAGGCAGAGATGTCCCACTTACATTCAAGATTCACAGGACACAGAATAAAACATTTATCTAAAGTATCTGCTGCCCAAAGGTGTCGAGCAGCTGTCCTAAATAATCCTAACATGTCTAGTTTAAAGCTGGGCATGACATAATGTACATTATTTTAGCCCTAGATTTAACCAAAGGGAGAGTATAATTTTCTTACCCTGTGAAAGGGAAATTTAAGTTCTTCAGTATGCACAACTTTACAGCAGCGGTAAACATACTGGTTCTCTGGAGGCAGGTTGGCTGCATTTGTATAGTAAATTTGTTCCACTTTATTATGTATGTAAATATTCGGTATTTGTGTCCAGTCCACAGCCATAACATTCTTTGAGAAAGATTTTTTTTAAACCCAGGAAAGCAAATAGTTCCTTTGATTTGATAAGATGCTTGACAGAGTAAAGACTTGGACAATTTTGGCCTTATATATGTGAGGAAAGGTGGGAAAGAGCAGAATGAAGAATACGACAGCAGTGTACCCAAGGCCAGGGCCTTTTAGAACCATTTATTTTGCTGTGGTGACAAGAGCTGTTGGTTTCTATTTCAACAAAGACTTGGAGTAAGGGTTTAGGTGGTGTGGTAGAACTCAGTCACAAGCATTTCCTAGGAGGTTTCCCACCAAATTACCTGGTTTTCTTCAGAGAGGGAAGTTTTCTCTGTTTGCCTCTGTCCCAAAAGGGTAGACACTGGTCCCACCAAAAAAAAAAGAAGGAACTGGGCCTAAATGTATCCCAAAAACAAGAGGTTTTGAGAAACATTCCAGTTTAAGTTCATCTCAGCTTTAGTAGCAATCCTGGTGTTGCACAATCCTCCTGCAATTTGTTATTAGTTCCTTTTGTTTTCATTCAGTTCTTTCTGCATTTTTGATAAGATGTCAAAAGAGCTATTTTGTTTAATGAAAATAATCACATACATGCCCACACACACACGTACAATCAATCACATTTTAAGTATATTAAATAGTGATGCTGTAAATACTGTGGGAAGTAAGTGGGTTTAGAAAGCATGACCTTAGAACAACTGTGAAACAATTTGCTGCTGACAACATTTCTTTAAAAGGAGCAAGTCTGGATTTATTGTAGTTAAATGGTCCACCAGGGATCATTCACCATTTTAATGTCACATACAGGAAACATATCTTATGAAGGCAAAATATGTCCTTTCAGATTTTAGATTTTGAGTGAAACATTGCTCACGTGTCTTGTGAAAATAACTCTTTATTTATAGCAACACAGATTTATTTTAACATTTATATTTTAATAGAGACATGCAAGAGCTAAGCTTTAGAGGCCCAAAATGGCTAAAATTCTGTTTTTTACCATAACTCCAAAGTAGAACACAACATAAAGCTATGCTTCAACAGACTTCAAATTATAACAGTGTTTCCAGTCTTTGAAGATGAATATGGATAGATTGGATCTTGTCTCCTGCTGAGAACTGGCCAAGTGGAAGCCAGCTGTGGTCTGGAAAAGGTATACAGATGTATGAGTCAAAATAACCATCCAACTGTAGGAGTCCACACTCACTTCTGAGTTAAAGTGGGCTCATATGCAGCCAGGCGGGGTTTTGCCTTTACAAACACTTGGCACAGGAGTAGAATGGCTCTGCAAAACTTGGTGCCTGTTTTCATGAAAATTAGAATTTTTGAATCATAAGATAATTAAGGTTGGTCAAGACCTTCAAGATCGTCAAGTCCAACCTTAAACCAAACACCATCATGTCACCTAAACTGTACACCAAGTGCCATGTCCAGTCGTTTCTGGAACACTTCCAGGGACGATGGCTCTACAGCTTCTCTGGGCAGCCTGTTCCAATGCTTAACTACCCTTTCAGTGAACAAAGAGTCACAATATTTCTCCTGCTATCCAACTTGAACACCTCCTGACATGACTTGAGGCCATTTCCCCTTGTTCTGTTGTTAGCTGTCTGTTAGAGAAGGTCAAGACTCTGAAGGATTATTCAGAGTTTGAAATAACAGTTTGGGTGTTAAATACCCAAATCCTGCTCTCTCTGGGAATCCTTGCGGCTATGTCTGTGCCATGGAACCACCTGTCCCAGAGGGCAGAGGCCTCTGGTCTGGTCTGACCAGCCATCACTATGCTCTGTGACACAGATGTGGGCTGGGACATAATTTAGAAGATAGCACAAGTCAAGCATTGTTTGCAATGGGCTATTTGAATTCAGTCACTCGGGGGTGTTTTAAAGTGGGAGGGAGTGTTAGGCATGTGGACATGAGTCAGGCTGCACCACTTGGCCTCAGGCCCAAAGCACAGGGCTCACCTGTATGGTTCTGTGCTAGTGAGGTGCTGCATGAGCATTTCCATGTCTTGGACTTCCAGATGCAAGATGGGAATCACAGCAACTCCCTACCAAGAATGAGAACTCCAAGAATACAAAAGAATATACATAAATTTACAAAACAAAAGACATAACTTTCATGAGAAAATTGTGGTTTACCTGTTACTTAAAAGCATAAGATATTGTATTTCCAAAAGAAGCAGATGAATTTTTTTATTTTCTTAACACTGTTTTGCAAAAATGTTTATCTTAAACCAAAAAGTAAACCCAATAGAATTATCATATTTAGGAGTTTATTGCTCATTTCTTAATTATACAGTTACAAATGCGAACTCAAGAAACTGATATTGAAGTTCTTGTCTTTTTAATCCTCTGATATACATGAGAAACCTATTTTTTCATGCAATTATTCTGTATACAAGAGAATTGACCCTCCTCTTTACACTAAAATTTTATTTCGTAGTTATTTTTGCAGTCAAAAATTTTACATGTTTTCAAGTTGAAAACAAGTTGATGATAAATACATGAGAACTATTAATTTCTTTTTCTACCTTTATTTTCAGAGTTCCCCCCCCAAGAAAAAAAAGAGGAAGCAAGAAAGGAAGCAAGAAACAAAGGGAAAATAATAATACAAGGAAAGAAGATAAAAAGAAAAAGAAATGTAAAGAAAAGAAAGACATGTATCTGACACACAAATCGGGAGAGAAACTAAATCTTTAATGAGTCATTCTTGGAGTATCTTATGTCAAGGCTTCAAACGCCAGAGGACAGTATGTCTGGGAGCCTCAAAAAGGATACTTGGGTGTTTGATTGTATGTGAAAATTGGGGGGGAATTAGTAACTTTGTTTATGTGTTTTTGCTCCATGTTACAAAACAAATCTCTTTATTAGGTATAAAAGGTGGAAAAGCAGAGAAGGGGAAGAGAAAGCCAAACCTGCATGGCAATGAGCAGGGGAACTGGCAGGAGCGATTACTTTACATTCTCCTTGCCTGAAATTATCTATTTCCATTCTATAGCATCTTTGTTTGTCATTCTCCTGCCTATGTGGTTGCACATAGACTTTCTTTGTTTCTAAATCCAAAACCATTATCGTGTTACCTTTAAAGTTTGGCATCCAGCGACACAGGGGTCACCAGTGCCACTTTGTGTAGGGCTTATATGACTTCATTAGCTAAATAGAACTGTGGGAACAGATTCTGGGTGACCCTCAAGCCACAGAGAACTGTGGGTTGCACTTTTTTTTTTTAAACATGTTGTTCCAAAGACATTCAAAATGTTCTTTCAGTGATGTTCTCAATGACAGTCTTATAGAGATTCAGATTTGCTGGGAATATAAAATACATTTGCTTTGGACACAAGGCTAAATTCTGTTCTAATATGGGTAGCTCTGAGTTTGGCGTGATAAGTTCCCTCAAATATGCAAATCTAATTTTGTTTTGATCATTGTCACCAGAAATCTTGGGGTTTTATTCAGAGATTTAACATATGGAACCAAACCACTTTTCCTCAAGTATCTTGAAAACAGATTTTGTACCTAGTACCTGCTTCCCCTGAAGCTCTGCATGAACCTCACTGATGCTTGCATGTTTTTAAAATCAGATCTCCTTTAATGAAAGGAGGCTTGAAAGCAGGAGGAAAAAATAGGATGGCCTGATATTTTTTCTAACCATGGGACGTCAGGAAATTTGTTCTGATATAACTGTAACTTTTGTTCTGAGACTGAGGGTGGCCACACTACACCATCACTAAACTTCCAGGACTTTCATATGGTTTCTGGAATGCGTTGGTGTTTTGGTGCCAAATCATTATCCTCATTACATTTCAGCTTCTGTTACTCCAGAGATGCACAGGAGAGAAGTGACTTCCATTTGTTTGTTACTGACGTGCTGAACTGTCAGCATAAATTTCGTGGGTTGCTTTATTTTGTGAATATAGAATGGTATAATGGTTTGAGATGCAAGGGACCTTGCAGATTATCCAATTCCAAGTCCCCACTCACAGGCAGGGAGACTTTCTACTAGAGCATAATATGTTGGAATTTTACCAGAAATATCAGCATGGCCAAGATTCCATCTCTTGAGCCCATCACAAGGATAAAAAGAGCCATTTTTTACTTCGTTTCACATAATTTCTCTACACCTGTTCATATAGTGCCTTAATGTACTGTCTACCTGGGTCATGATGGCTCCTCTGATCTGTAGCTTTCAGCCCAAGTCTTTGACATGTTCTGGAAGTGACCCTGTCCAAATAGGACATTTTACCCATGGACAGGTAGTGATGACACATTGCCCTAACTGAAATTATTACCCAACATACTTCAACTGATGGGCGAAACTCTTATTTTCCCACATGCTTCTCCAAATTTATTTTATTTAAATAGATTAAAGCCCATCCTTACTGACATCATTAATGACTTACATAAAATCAAACGTGTAGGAGATCAAGTGGAAGAATCAGTGTTTATATTTAGCTGTTATTGTTCAAAGCAAAGCCAGATCCTTAGATCAGTAAACAGTACTTTAGCTAGGAGGTTGGTCAGATGATAAGCACATAGTTTATTATTAGATAGTACTTTATTATACTTTCAAAGACAAACTAGATTAACTGGGTGAAATGATCATTTTCCACCAGTAATTAAAGTGATGTAACGTCTTTGGAGCTGAACAATAATGAATTTTGAAGGGAATTGGATTAGAATTTCAACATAGGACTGGATCCAGACTTTTATGGGAATACTCATTTTCTTACTGTTCACATGGAGCTTCACAGCTTACTTCAAAAGGCTGCTAATCCCAGACCAGTGTCTGTTTAAATGATCTTTACTCAAAAAAAAAAAACCCAACATATTTGGGTTAAATAAAAGGCCATCTCTTTTAACCTAGCACAAATTATGATAAATTCACAGAAGTCAAATTATAGTGCCAAGGTCTGAGTCTTTCAGGGAGTTAAAATGGGCAAAAATAAGAAAGAAAAGTAAATAAGACTTCCAAAGATTCTTGATTAGATGTTCAATGGGTTCATATCTCTCCCTAGTGCCTACATATGAATAAGGACTCAGAGGAGGATCTCAGCCTCCCACTCTGACTTTCTGATGCAAGTAGATACTGAAGTGAATGTTTGGGGCTGAGCCAACCTATGAGGTCTGGATTTTGGTTCTGATCCAAAATTGATAAAGGTTTTTCTTCTGGATTTACTTTTATACCACAAGCAAAACAAGTGAAGAGATTTCTAGGTTTTCTCTGGAATGAACCTAAGCCCAAATCAATAGCTGTGTTTTGTCTATGCGTTCCTGCAAGTTGCCTCCCAGCCTATCTGTGTTCAATAGGAAAACCTAGAGTATCAGAGGATTCAGGAATTCTGTCACTGCAAACACGTCTACTTCATCACTCGGGCCATTCACTGATTCTGGCTGCCTTTGAAGCATTTGTTGAAAAAAAAAATATGAAATCTGTACCTTGGTCTCTGCTCTGTGGTGTGCCAAGCTATGAATTAAAGTCCCAAAGATATGTGCATAAGTCACCAATGTGTTAATTTGGTTAAAGCTAGAGGTGAACTGCTCATCTTTGTGACTGACAGATACAGTATTAGCACTTATGTCTGCCTTGCTTGGTTTCTCTCTCTTTCTGTTGTAATTGCATCTAAAATCCATACAGGGAAGGAGTCAGAATCAGACTCTCCTGGCCAAATGGTGGCAATAGGTTTTGCTTTCAATTTTTACTTAATAGACATAAATTGGGTTATTATTCTTGGGCTGATCTGTTACTTGCGGCAGACAGCAGGTAAGTTTAGCAATATTTACTATTTCTCAGGTATCAGCTCTTTCTTATTTAGTTCCATATGTTGAGGTTTGCTATTGCAAGAGTTGGGAGAATTCCCCACTGTCTCTTTCCTGGTTTTATGAAGGATTACATTTCAAGTCCAAATTTGACAGGTTGACAGGTTGTTCTGAGTTGGAAGGGACCCACAAGGATCATCTAGTCCAACTCCCAAGTGAACACCCACTCAGGGATCGAACCCACAACCCTGGAGCCATGGGCACCACACTCTACTCATCCAAGCCTCCCATCATCTAGACCATGTCACTGAGTTCCTCATCCAGTCTTTTCTTAAACACCTCCAGGGATGGCGACTCCACCACCTCCCTGGGCAGACCATTCCACTGAGAGATCACTCCTATTTTGCAACTTTATCCTCTCAGGTGAGTTTAGTACATGGTTCTATAGCATTCATTCATTCATCTTTATCCCTACATACAGGCATGTGGGCACCTCTTCCAGTGCAAGTCAATTCCTCAATCTCACATCACTACCACTGAATTCCCTGGAGAGGATGGGCTGATTCCAGCAGAACTGAGAACTCCACCCAAGGCCCAATATGTGCTCATGTTGTTTAATTACCATTGATGAGAATTTATTTATCTTCTGCACCTAAAATAATCCTAAATATATTTCAGACTACTTCATAATGTTTCCTCTTCACATAATGTTTACTGAAGATATTCTGGAGGTTCAGCAAGATGTACATGATGGAGCATAAAAGCATTGATTTGTAGGATGAACACAGGAAAACAATTTTTTGTTGCTGTTATTGCTTTTTTTTTAATCAATAGGGTTGATTGTCTACATTTTACTTCATAGCATTTTTCCTTGAGTTTGTTCATCATCTCAGATTTATCTGTGTATAACTGAAGAAAGCATTCATATATACATATATATAGAGGTATTTATATGAATTTTACTACTCTAAATAAAAAAAAAAAAACAAACAACCTTTCCTCTTTTCTTCTTAAAATTTCTCAAGGAAATACTAGATAGCTATCAGAAGCTTCCCTAAGCACAGAAGTGTCATCCTCATCCATTTGACCTGCTAAAGAATTAATCTCTCATCGTTGTAACTTTGTGAGAGTTTTTAAGAAGGTAAATGCTTTTTTTTTTTCATTTTTCCCTCTTTTAATAGCAAATACTATCAAGAATGTTTGAAAACTTTTAGAATTCCCATCCAAGTTAATCCTTTTAAACCTAGCTATGCTTATTAGCTTTCTTTGAACAGATAAGGCTTAAACAGATGTGTCATTTGAAGAACTGAAGTCAATTTAATAGCAAAGAAGGATACAAAATAGTGGCTACAGAAGGTGAAATGTGGCATTTGATGAAATAGTGGTGATACATTTTTAAATCTCTTCTAAAACTATATTGTTGAAATGACAGAAATTACTAGTGAGCTGTTATGGTTTTAGGAATTATAGGCATCAACCTATTTAGTGGTGCTAAGAAGCAGCTTGAATCCCTGGCTGTCTCTCTCAAGTCATTCCTGATGGCATGGCAGCTTCTGCAGTTCCATCTGTCTACACGACAAGAAGTGCCTTGAATTTATCAGCTGGTGGGTTGAAATGTAAAGATAGGAAACCTCTTTATCCATCTTTATGCGTGCAAGGAAATTCTTAAATCATCTGAATTAAAACGGCAATTTTAATTGAGTTCTTGCCTGTATCTCATTGTACATCCCCCTGGATGGTGGCAGCTGAAACACACCACATCACCTCATTTGGATTGTCCTATTGTGCCAGGGGATGTGTCTGCTGTGGCTGGGCAGGGTGGTTTAACAGGCATGTGTATAGCAAGTGTCTGCAGATTTGAAAGACATTTTATTAGACATATCTGCAACATCCACAAACAGGAGAAATTTACAGTAAAGACACATCGTGCCACTCCATCAAGGAATAGTCAAAGGAAATCTTTCCACTTTGCCATATAAAGATTATATTAGAAGGTTATTTACAGTTAATATTCCAAACAGGAGCTTCTGAGTTTCAGAGCCATCTCTGAAAGTACGCTCCTGGAATTAAAGCAGAGGCAGTTCTGGAAACAAGAGATGCAGAAAGATCTGGAGTGGGAGTCACTGGCTGAACAGCTTTTGTTTTCTGCCTAGGGCTTAGCAGACATTTGGGGCCTGAGTCCTTAAGATAGCAGCCCAATCACCCTGGAAGTGATCTCAGTGGGTGCAAGGCTGTATCTCCACTTTGGGGTCCCTCAGCAATCCTCCTGTAGGATAAAAGAGCCTTACTGTAAATATGAATTAAGTCCTTTGGTGGCAGTTTCCCTGCTGTTATGAAGCCTCATGACTGCCTTAACATCTCTTTCTCTTCTGCAGGTGATGTAATAAAACAAATAAGTTCTATGTGTATTTTTCCAGCATTGTTGTATCTGAGGATAATTCATCAAAACCTAAATTTCAGAGAGTCCTTCTTTGTAAGCAGGGGGTTAGAGAAGGGTTAACACCTGTATCCAGGCTGGACACTGTCCCATGAGGATCAGTCTAACATATGAGGTAATAGGGTTTTGCTGAGACAGAGGAAAGGGATGGCTTAACGAGAGATGAAGGGAAGCCGGAGCCAAATTTAAATTAATAACTTCAGCTAGACTGAAATTCTATTGTGAAAAGTCAATGACTGGGGTTAGTGAGCAAACTTGGAAATACCAGCCTGGGAAGGGAGTAAAATAATGAATGTCGATCTCACACAGACACTGATAACAAAGCCTTCAATGGTTTGAAGCTACTGGTACACTGGGACTAGCCAGAGGTGTTTCTAGGCCTATCTCTGAGTATCCAGTGTTGCTAAACCCTGAGTGGTAAATATACACCTACCTTTGCAAATTTAGCTACAGAACTAGGGTGATCCTTGTTTTATAGAAATCCCCAGCTCCTGGAATAAATTTATAATAAGAGCATTGCAGCTGCTTCTTAGCATTTATATTCTCCACTCCCTCCACCCCCCCTCCCACCCCCCATATTTCACAGGAAGGAGGGGGTGAAACTGTACACAAAATGCTTCAGACATAAGCACAATCCTGTCATTCATTTATTTTTCAATTTAATTTATTTTAAGCCAACCTCCTAATTTTGAGTGTATGAAATTCACAACACTGTTTTGTGACTAAAGCTAACTTGAATAAGCAAGCTCTCCATGACCGAATCTTTTAATATTAGTGATTTTGTTCATTTTCAGTAAGAAAATCCTGGACCAGATTCTCAGCTATTGCCAATGGGAGAGGTACCACTGAAAAGAAACTTCGTAGAAGTCAGTCATGCTATTCCAAAATGTACTATTTGAAAGTCTTGCTATGTAGCAGAGGTTTTTAATCTTACTTCTTTTAAAACAATTGAGTGTGCAGATAAAATTAATTTCCTCTAATTTCATTCATTAAACAGTCACATCTTGTTGCATATTTTGGTCCCCTGGGAAGACAATGGAGAGATCACAATCCCTTCAGTGACCTCTGTGGTCCTGGGAGGTATTCCTTTCTCATCGGTCTTCACAGAGGCAATCTGAAAGATTGACTTTGAAAGATTTGAGCTGAATTGAAGGAGTGGAAAAAGTCCTAAGTACGTAGAAGAAAGAAAACTGCAAATTTGGGCTGGTCTCTGGTCTTTGATCCTAACTCAACAAAGTGGTCTACATTCAATAGATGATATAAAGTGTTGACTACATGTGCTCATGCTTTGCCGAGCAGTACTGAGACAAAGGTATAGCTTTCAACTGCTTAGCTGAGCCAGACTTCCAGTCATCATTTTTGTTGCTATTTTAACATGAGCATCATTTTTGAGGTCTGTTAAAAATACAAGCAGAAGAGGTCTCTTGTGCTCTGCAAGGCGACTGGCAGAGGACTCACAGCATCAGCTCCGAGGTGCTACAACCCAGCAAGGTCTGTAACACAAACTCGGTGACATGCAATAGCACTCCTTGTGCCTTCTCTCTCCATTAACAGACTAAACACACATGTCTCTTTAGCCACTTAGAAAAAGATGTTCTGGAATGGCTGTAGTCACAAATGGAGTTTTAAATGGTTTTAACATAATATGACAATCTGTTCACAAACCCTGATGTGTTTACAAAACATATCCTTGCTGCCTAATACGTTTATTTTAACACTTTATTCAGGCGTAAATGCCATTTTCACATGCTAGGTTTGTTTGCATTTTGCATAAGGTTGTACCACTTATTCAGGAATGTAGGACAATAATGCAGTATTGGGAAAGAGTTCAAGTTTTGTTTGGGTTGAATCACATTCAACTTCAGTTATTCATCATTTTGGGCCTGAGTCAGCAAATAACAGCCAGGACTGTTTAGTTTCTGTTCTCAGGCTGAACAGGTGATCTTCTCTTTGGTATGACCACAGGCAACAGATGTTAATCTCATCTGGATAGAGCAGGGCAGAGGTTAAGTGATTTTCAGCTTAATCAAGTGTTTTGCCACACTGGAGTTTCATTCAGTTAGGAACAAATATCCACAACTTTCCAGATCAACAAGCAAGTTTGAAATGTAGTTGGATTCCTCACCAGTTCTGTACTTTTTGTTGGTAGGGTTCATAGTTCAGTTTTTATCCTTGTTTTCTGTAGGTGAGGGAATTCTAGTCCATCTAAGATTACTTGGCATTGGTTGTATTTATCCTTTCCTATGGTGTTTTCAGCACATCTCATACCTCTGCTCCACATCATGAAATCTGCTTTAGTACAGTGGTGAGTGTCCCCGCCTGCCATGCAGGAGACCGGGATTCGATTCCCACTAGGTAGGCAGTGGTGTGGTTTAAGAGTTGAACTCGATGATTCTTGTGGGTCCCTTCCAACTCACAATAATCTGTGAATCTGTGAATCATCTTTGCAAATACTCCAGACACTGTGAATGTCCAGTTCTGGGCCCGTCATTTCAAGAAAGACATTGAGGTGCTGGAGCGTGTCCAGAGAAGGGGAACAAAGGTGATGAAAGGTTTGGTCAAAGGTTGTATTCAATTATCTTGGAGGTTTTTCTAAGCTTCTTTATTGTATGATTCTATGATTCTATACCATAAAGCACCAGATAATGTCTCCTCAGCGACAAACATGATCATTCTTCCATGACATAAAAGATTTAGTAGCAAATCAGTACCGGAGTTTCTTCCAGTTCAAGATGCTTCAGGGCCATCATATCAAAAGGATACCAAAATTGTGGAATGAAGATCGTGTGAACATTTTGTTTCTTTGATATAATGAACTTTAAGAGAAAAGTTAAGCAGGATCTTGCTAGACAGTGACCAGACTATTACATGTCTGGCTGTCATGGGCTTTTCAAAGACCAAAGATATCACAACTCCTCAAGAACCTCCCCTATAGACAGGATTGACTTTTGACTTCATTCCAGCTTTGCATTAGTTTGACCCCTACGATTTTAAATTTAGCAAAAGACAAGTTGAATACAGAATTTATAGACACACTTCACTTCTCATATTGAAATATTTGATCATTGATGAATCAGAAGGAGAGCATATTACTGAATTTTTGGTACCATCTGTCTTACTATCTTCCTTTCCTCCTATTATGGATTTCTTCTCTGTCCACTGTACTAAACAGAATGGATATTTATTTATTTATTTGTTTATTTATTTTCTTTCATGGGAAAGTCTACCAACAGATCATGGTCTTTTCAAAGCAGAAATAGTAAGTGATAATTGAAAGCAAAAGTTTCCAGACCTTACCATTTTCTAGGCCAGGCCTAGAATTTGTAATATAGTTAATATGGTATATATAAAATTAAAAGATTAATATATCTGTTGTTGTGGATCTTTTAAATCTTATTTATTCATAACTCATCTTTACTGCTAGTGAGGGGTTTAGCTTTGATGCTACCCATTGGTGGGGATTTAGCCTTCCTCTTGTCATGTTTTTTTACCTGTTACTATGTGTTATACTCTCCTAACTTGCAGCTTATATATAGAACCCAATAATTTCAGGAAATGACTTTTGGGTTTGTTTTGCTGGTTTGGGTTTGGGGGTTTTTTGGCATTTAAGCTAAGGAAGTTTCAAAGGAATTTCACTATCGTTTTAGTTTCCTTCAAATTTTGCCTAACTCAAGTCAACCTGCCCATCATTCATGTTAGCATGGATTCAGTAAAACAAGGCAGCAGCAGACCACACCACATATGCCACAGTGTATTATTCTTTCTAATCAAAAGGTTTGCTTTGGTTTCCAAAGTGTGGGAAACCTGACACAAGATGCCCATTGCAGATAGGGAAGGATCCTCCAGTCTTCAGCACAGCGTAATAATAACAACAACAATAACTTTGATTTTGTTGCAAGGCTTCTCACTTGGGATCCTGCAGAGGTTCTAATATCCCACCATGCCAGCATATTATTTTTGGATTGAATGACTGGATGAGCTTGATTTACATCTTATCTCACTCCATAGCCCATAATGTGTTTTTAAATCATGTCTAAACAATTTACCACAAAAGCAAAATTGGAGGCGGGCAGTGGGAAGTATCTTGAATAAGTTAAGCATCAAAGAGAGAAACCTCA